>JAQGAO010004824.1:0-14480 GCA_034697705.1 Ommatoiulus sabulosus
TCTCGTATAAAATGTCCCCCCCTACCACATGGCACTACTGTGCTGACTGTAGGGTATTGATTTGAATTGAATTGAATGTATACGTGATGAAAAATGTATACAAAGTGCACCTGAGATATAGATACCAGATTCGAGCATGCGTATTTCATAACGCGCATTAGTGGGAATAACACGCCTCTATACATAACGTACTGCACTGCACATGTAATACACTCGTATATTCTTTGCATAGATGACAAGAAACTCCAAAAGGGACATTTGGCCCACCCCGCACCTCCCGTAATGAAAATGATATACATTTTCTTACCCATTTTTTAAATCTCAGAATAATTTTAATTTAATTTCCTTATTTTTAAACAATAGCAAGTTTTGTCTGAACCAAAGCGTGATTTTACAATACCGTATGGGTGATAAATTGATGGACGTTATAAAATAATTTGTTGAACTTGAACTTTGTTCGCGGGAAATGCGCATTTTCCCAGAAAGGCGAAGCTGGAGGGGCCATATACAGTACATGTACGCTCCACGCAAACTCATAACCCACTCACGCAATTTTTTAGTCCGAAATTCGAGATATTTAAAATATTTCCTCCGCTCGCCTCCCGCCTGCGGAGACGGGCATTCATTCGGATTAATTCCCCCAAAACGAGTTAAACCTCCCCGAAAGAAAAAAAAGCGTATGAAAAATTAGGATCTTCAATTATTTTAAAAACAGGACTCAGGACTTCGCATCCGAGGTGTATAATCAGAGGCTGTTTCGATGCTGTCAGATGCTAGACGTCCCATAAGTCTTCATTTTTATTTCAACATTTCTCCGCGCCTACATTTTGCGTTAATTCCCACGACTTTACGCGTACAGGGTGGCCGAGGAATCGATCCCCACGAACGGATCTTGACATCGATCATTATACATTAAATATTTGATAACGGTTATTTCATGCCATCAGTGCATCAAAAAAGTTATTGAAATTCAATTTCCAGGCCACTGCATTTCTACATTTTACTCGCATGCAGCTGGAACATTTTCTAATGGATCGATGCAAAATAGAAAAATATATACTATTCCATGATATATGCTTTCAATGTTATTCTTGAAACTAGGTGCACAAAGGGTAAGTGGAACTCAATTGTCGATAAATGAAAAGAATTAAAAATTCGAAGAAAACCCCGATGCAGCTTTTCCTCCGTCCTTTTTAGTTTTGTTAAACGTTATGAACGCCATCTCAAGCACCAGAATTGAATTTGAAAGACATTGAAAGTGCCAACTTATACCCTGAACCATTGCGTCTCGACAAGCGTTTCCATTCGAAAATTTGAAAAGAAAATAATGATATTTGCTAGCGGACCCAAAATGAAAGATGCTCCCGAAAACTGTGTGGGTCGCGGTGATCTATGAGGGCAATAGCGGCCAAAAAAAATCAGAAACGAAATCCTCGAAAAAATGCACGAGCTCTTAAGCAGGGCGTTGAAAATAAATTCGCAAAAAAAAGAGATGAACGGGGAAAGAAGAAAAAATGGAGAGTAACCTAGCGGTCATCTTCCTAACTAACGAGTTACAAGAATGTTTTAGTGGTAAACGCCTGCTGCGCGCGAAAGCATTGTTGCAAAACGAGAGGAGGAGGAGCGAGGTTCCAGAGATATATATTATATGGCCGAGATTTAAAATATACTTAATTATGCCGTAAGTTTCGTTATAATGAGTAAAGCAACTAAAGTAAGAAGAAAAAAAACAGACAGCATGGGCCGAGAGAATATATGGGGAAGGTCGTCGGATTAAGCTGTAGCCGAGGATGGAACATGACAGCTACGTGGCGATTCATTTCGGACCCCCCGCTGGCTACAACTAGCATTTGACCAAAGGGGCCACTGACTCCCAATGACCAGAAATTTTCTCGAAACTCTAGTAGACGAGTCAGCATTATTAAAGAGTACTTACTGCATATACACACACTCGTGTACCATGCAGGCAAGGGTTTCTGAGCTACCATCGTGAAAATGTCGTGGTTTTATTTTCCAGCTTGGAAAGAAACGAACAAATTAATTGTTTACACACCCGTATTATGTGTATTCCACGCATTAAGAGCATATATACAGTGCATGCATTCCAAAAGTTTAGTAGACAGGAATCGTTGACATGGCTTAATTCCTCCAGAGACACGAACTCGTCATGGCTTAGTGACATAAGGGGATTGCACTATTTATTTTTGTAGAATGGATATATATGTACATGTAGCAAATTCATCGCTGCCGCAGTGGAATGGTGGGATCATAAATCGCATTTAACGCACAATTTAGGGACATATTAGTGACTATTCTGGCAGGTTTTGGTCCAGTCCTCGAATGTCCCTAGCGAGTTTGACGCCCGGAAAAGGGTTGAAAACAATGCATCCCAAATCAACCTCGCATGCAAACGCAGGCGTAATTATATATGCGAGAGAAGAATTTTAATAGTTTTCGGAATAACCACAGGAGGCAGTGTCAGGCATAAGAAAAATCATAATTCAAAGCAACATTTAATGCCGAAACCCAATGGTTGGGTATAGCGGAAAAGTAGCAGTGAACTGCGCCTGCAAACTGTGTGTTTTTGAAACAAATGCGAGTATATATAGAAAATATACCTTCTGTCTGAATTCCAGTATATACAACGTGCACGCCAGAATAAGTCATTTAGTGATTGGGTCAAAGAAGTAAAATCCAAATAGCATTACGTGCATTTTGGACGAGCTCTCGTGGATTTGCCGCTCAGGAGTTTCGATGCAGTAAGGCATTGAGCACACACAAAAAAAAACCAAATAAATATGAATAAAACATCGTCCGCAGACTTAATTTCGTGCCTTTTCATCCTTCGAACGAGTCGCTAACTGCGTGACCATAATTTGCGGGGAGAAAAAAGTAGCAATATCTATACGCTTTTCTTTTCTCACATTTTTACTTGAAATTCTAATCCCATTGAATTTCAGAGTGGAAACGGTAACACGCCGTTCTTCCGAGACGCCCTAAATTCTCGTGGCGACCATCGCATATTAAAAGGCTAATAACTCAAGCAACATATCGCGAACAAATAGCAAAAAGGAGGTTAAAAGGTGGCATTAATGTTGTGTACTTATTTCCATAGACGAGGGTGCCATAAATAAAAGTAGACTTTTTCAAAGTAGGCCTAATGTTCAGCAGAAAGTGAAACATTCCGTCACGACGAGCCTCACGCATGCTTATATACGAGAACATGAAAAGGTCCATCTATCACGTTGTGCACTCATCTGTCCAGGAACGCAAAAAAAATCAACATTGTAACCCAAGGCCGAACGGGGGAAAAATAAATGCACGTATTACGCTTGGCCGCCATTTTGGCAAACTTCCCCACGTGACTTGGAAGCGTGCGTAGGAGCGAAAGAGTACGGCAGAATTGAAATTTACTGGGGGGGGGGGGGGCCAGAAAGGTGGGAGGGGAATTGGGAAATTCAAAATGCCAAATTTAGTGCGGAGAGACACGCAGACAGACAGTTGCCTCATTTTCTTCCGGAATGAAGAAGTTACTCCTCGCAAAATTGGATGGGAAATAAGACGGGGGGAAAGAAGCACTTTTGAATCCACCATAAATAACTGCTCAATAGCCCCTAAAAGTCAAAACTAGAGTTGCGAGCATCAAATCCACGGAGTCACCTCCTCACCCCCCCGCTCCCCCAAACAACGAACACTGTATATAGATCTCAGCATTGCCTGTCAACCCCCACAAATTTCACTTCTCTCTCAACAAAGATACTCATTCTTGTTATAAATGGCTGTCTCGCCAACTATTCCTAGGTCTATACAACTGTGTCCGGGTTCTCAACAATGCGCGATGCAGTAAACACGGTTGAAAAACGCGTCAGAATGAACGTCGCAACAATCGAGCCCGGTCTCGTAGGTCTACGACTAAAAATTAAATAAAAGTAAACTTCACGAAACGCACCCTTCAATAGATGAACTGATTGAACTCATCGGCACGCGTAATCATGCCTTTTGGTAGCCCAAACGTGGACGCGCGCCATCTGGCGAGACCGTTCGAAGAAACCGAAGTTGGTTTATTTTTAACGATTTGAAATCAAATTTTGTTCAAATATTCAGTCTATGGAATTTCATAAATAGGAAAACTATAGAATGAGTTTGAATGAATCATTTGCAGCCAATGTGAATTTTGGGAGAATCTCTTCATCTTGTTCCATCTCGATGCCAACGTACGTTTCGTTACTCATCTTCGCTGATCTTGAAATGAAACAGCAGGAAGATTTCGAACGACGACAAAAAACAATTCGAAAATTACCTTAAAAAAAAAAAAAAGGAGGCCAAGCATCCAATTTCCAAATAGTTCACTTTCAGCGCCACGAGCCATTTCGGTGGGGAGAGACAAAGTATGTCCCAAAAGCAGCGTTTTCAGATATTAGTCGTCGCGCTTCGGCCTATTTCACTTAGGCATTCGAAGCGGGTCTGGCTCGCACACCCAGCCCCGTTCCCAATGACAAATGACGAAAGACATAAAAACTTCTATAGTTCGCGTCGGAATTCGTCGCCACGCACAACAGAAAAGCACCGAGTTTGAATTTTTCGGCAATGGCGTCTCACCCCAGAGACAGAGGACGAGCGCCATAGCCTTTTATTTTATTTTTAAAAGGTCACGGAATGCGTCTTCACTCGTCCCGCGACGCAATTCTGATCGACGAAAAAACAACCGCATGCAGGGGTGCATTTTCAGAGGAAAAACTTTAAAATCGGCAATCTCAACGACGCGTTGCTAAGAGCGGTTTACAAATGCGAGACTTTTTCGAGGATTTCCACTTAAGATACTGATACGATTAAGCGAGCATTATACAGTATACGTATTTTTCAACATCATGGCCACCTATGCTCGCACTTCGCATTCGTAGAAAAATGCAACAGAGTGCATACAGCGACGGCATGCGCGGTTCGCAAAAATGGCGCAGGTTTCAAAACTTCCTGGTAAAACCTATAATCATTGCATGGGTAGAGTTTGCATCCCAGAGACGCGACCGAAACGAGAGGCGACTTCCGTGGTTGCTACGTAACATTATCCCACTCTCCATCTTCCTCTTTTCCCCTTCGTTTCAGATGATTTATCTCCTCACCCCAACCCACCCCCTTCCCCCCACGTGCCGTTGCCCGGACGACATAACTATAGCCATGGCTCGTCCATTCCCGTATAGCTCGGGATTGGCTCCCGTCAAATTGACCAGAAATTTCCAGCACCTTCACCAGCTTGTCATTTTCAAGACGTTCGGTTTTGGGGGTTGCCAAGGCTACCCGGGGTAACGGGAGCCCCCAAAGTGACGACGCAGTTAACGGAGTGTCGATGGGTTTAATGAACGCCAGAAGTAACAGGTTGCCCTGCTGGGGATAAATCACCGAGTGGCGACGGGAACCTCTGACCCGAAACTGACGAGTGCGAAGAGGAGAGCACCCTGGCTTAAGAGCTAGCACAGGGCATGAAATTGTCCTCGCCAATAATAATTAGTGGACTGTGTCCTTGCCAGCTCACTGAAACAGGGGACAATTTTGGGAAGGTTTAAGTGATTCGCTAGAATTAACGAGTGACAAAAACATATATTCGGACATGGGAATGTGGCGTTATTGCAGAATGCTTTTACGTCCGATATAGTCATAGTCTCACTTACAGTATATCTGGGGAATGATTTCTGAACTTTTGTTAGATAAAGGGGTTTAGAGTCTCCGTCAAAATGCAATCATTCACCAAGCACGCTGGCCAATACATTTCCGAATTCCCTTTATTATCCTTTTTTCCCTCGACTTTTTAGAAAAGAGGAAGCAAACATTCCTGCTCATAAAACGTGCTCTTCAAATAAAAATGAAATGCATCCCATGCACCGACATTAGAATAATTCCGCCTTAATGCCCTTAGGGAGAACCCACCTCTTCCTGTAATTTTTCGTGGTATTCGTTCGCGGAGCCACTTAATCGCTGCTCAACAGGAACGGGGGAATTTTAATGATTTAAGTTACGCGTAAATTATCGTCCAAATCCACACTTACGAATATAGACGGAGTATTAATGTACGTTATTGCCCAGTTTTAGTTAATTCACAGTCGATGATGACTGGTTTACACACGGCGATAACAACAGCAGGAATCGGCCGTGTAATGTCAATAGTCTTAGGTGGGAGGGATTCGTGCCTCTCTTGACCGCTAAGGTTTGACGAGAAGTAGGCGTTTTCTACGTTCACGTCCGATCACCGTGCATGCGTGTATATTTGGATATACAATTGATCATAAAATAGTAGTAACAAACTCTTAACCCCGAAAGGACAACGATGAGAATGACGAAAAAGCACCTTAAATCACCCCTTAATCACCTTTTCGGTGTACATGTACAGGACACAATTCTGCTCGCTGCACGCACGCGCACCTCGATAGTGAGGCCATGTCGGAACGGAACAGTTAGCAGCAAGTAGAATTCTGCTCATTTTATGCCCGATTCCCACTGGGCAGAATTCTTCCTGCTGCAGGTGTGGCACATGCGCACTTCGCTCTGTTGCATCCTGCTGAATTTCTACTAGCTTTTTATTTACAACCTGGTCCTATTTCTTCTGCTTGCGCCCGGTTTCACGCGTTCGCACTCCAAGATGTCGGCCATTACCAACCCATGCCCGAGTGAAGCAAAGTTGATAAAGGTTAACAGGGGTGTCAGCTTGTTTTCAAAATGCATTTCTAAGTTTTTTTGTTATCTAACTATATTTATAGGAGCATCCATTTTTAATTGTGCATAGGATTGAATTTTTAAATTCAAAATTGAATTATCTTTTGCAAGTTATTATCTATAGAGCGCTTCATTTTTTTCCGCTGATGAAATGCTGCCCAGTGGGGAACACGCAATCAGCAAGTCTGTAGCAGCTCGAGCATGAGCAGACGAATTTTTATTTTCCCTGCTCATTCTGCCCAGTGGAAATCAGGCATTAGCTTACGTTGATGTGCATGCTGAAATGCCTTAAATTTCAACTTTATTAAACTTGACCAACGCATATGCACACACGAACTTTACGGATGCTCCCCTCCCCCATATCCCGTATCACCTTTTATCTAGCCTTCATGGTGGAGTATCCGTAGATCCATTAAAAGGTCCAGTTAACCCCCCTGGGGCCATTTCTCTTTTCCATAGCCGATGGTTTGCTCCAGATAAGAAAACAAGAGGGAGGAGGGCACCGAAGGCCAGATCCGATGAAGGGTGATAATAATTACACTCCAACTGACAATAATAACAACAAAAGAGAGAAAAGTGCGTCAGGATGAATCGATTATTATTAGTAGTGGCAGATGGGGAAACGCGCGGCGTAATTATACAAAACGAAAGGCAAACACAACGCGTTCGCAAAATGCCGAGTTATTTACCGACCGCAACAAACACAACCCCATCACCGAAGAGCAAATAATATTTGGCAGGAGGGGGAGGGGTACGAGACTAGCCAGCGTGCCGTGTTGGGTTACACCCGCATTGGCCCCCAGAGGGAACCCGAAACGCGCCGTGCTTACACACGCGATGGGATAACAACCAAAAAAACACGTGTAATTTAAGAAATAACGAGACAAAAAGCATTCGCGAGAACAGAGTATTGGCATTAATAGTTTACCCGAATTCCATAACCACCTTCTTAAATTTCTTCTTTCTCATCGCCTCGCAATCGACGAATACAGTACTCGGAAAACGTGTAAGATTACACCCGCCACATGGCGTGCATGGCGTTCAGAGAAATTTGCAGCCACGTCGCAAATTGGATTTTCGCGTGTTTTACCGATATATTGAGCATATGTACATCGAATCTTATACCATGGAAATCTTTTTAAAACTAAGGAGTTGCTGCGTTTCTCATTTTCAACGAATACGTGCGGTGCCTCGATCGTCTAACGCTCGCGAGTTGCATCTTCTTCTGCTTGTGGCAAGCAGAAACCGAGCCAAAATCCAAGATGTCGGCCATTCCCAAAAGCAGCCCCTAGTGGATTAACGTTTGAAGCAAAAGTTGATTGAAGTTGAAAAGATTCAACATGCGTTATATAAACTCTGGAATTCAAATCAACATCTTTCTACATGTAGAAGGTCGCGTTTTTCTCTAGACAGAGGGTTGAATTTTCCCCTCCAAAATTTGAATTGTCGTCTGCTAGTCAGTAGCTAAAGCGCCATCATTTTTCTTCCAATGAAATACTGCCCCGTAAATTCCGTAATCCGCAAGAACACGCATTCAGCGAGCAACTTATGCAGACGAGTTTGTTTTTGCTGCCCATTGGGGATCAGACATTACAGCACTAAAAAAGCTACGCACGCCACAGTGTCGCTGTATACATGCGTTAATTCGTGCAATTTCGTCGACGTCATCCTATAAACAGTGTAGATCCTCCTGCTCGAATTAATTATTTACAATTCTTGGCATATATAGCTTAGTGCAGATGCGTAGAATTTGACGAGTCAATTGCTAATTAGCAATGCCAACTAAGCCCGCGATTAATAATCGAAACGATATTCTTGAATGAAAAATACGCGACGAATTCATAAATAATAAAGCGATTAGAAAAGTTGAGTTTGGGCGCAATGAATGCGAAGTGCAGCGTGGATAACGAGCGAACTATTACTAATACGGCGTTGATTAATCAACAACATTTTCATTGAACAGCGCTCTGAAATTGAGTTATCACAAAAGGCATCAACACGAATTACGGATTATTAAATCAATCGTTCATTCGCGTGGCAACTCCTGCACGCATTTGGCGATGAATTCCAGTGGAAAATAATCGCAAATATCGCCTTCGATTCAAATCCTCGCGCTGATTAATTGCCGCCGCCGATGAATTGCAAATTTTCTCGGAATCAAATGGACGTATACGCGCTGTCTGCCATCGCAAAGTCGTGACAACAAGTTTTTGGAAAACTGGCCATCGCGCCGAAACCCGAGGTGCAAACTGCTTCGCTTTTTATCGTTTCGTGGCATCGTGTTAGGCAACGTTTGCAAACAAAAGCACCGACTCACACCTAATTGACTAATTACCATAATTATGGAAATGAGGGATGCTAAAGATTGTGGATGAAAAGTTGGCTGGGGAGGGAGCTAGGAGGGTTAGGTCCCGTGGCACGATTTCTTAAGACGCCACGCATGCACTCCCAACAACTTCATGATGCGGCCTTTTTATAGACCTTCCACTTTAGCGCCCTTTTGTTCGAAATTCGGAAAAGTGTGCTTTAAATCGTCGTCACCTGGCCGTTTAATGGCAATCTCATCGAGGAAGGAAAGGGTTGAAAAATGAACAAAAGAGCAATTGTCGAGCGGAGAATGCGGCCGGGGTGGATAATGCATCCTCCTTCTCGGTTCACGACTAATAAGTTCGCCATTATTACCTTTTTCAGAAAGCCTACTGTACATTATGTGCCGAGCACAATACATGTATATCCTTTGGAGTCGCCATATTTCAACGCGAGAAAATTAGCGGATAAATGTGAACCTTATCCGAACGAGGGCTCCAAATCGAGCCTTCTCGGAACCGGCCAAGGCGTAGTCATCCGCTACAGGGGCACTCAGACAAATGCTTCGTGAAACGCGCTTCGTCATGTTCGCGAAGTCACGTGTTTCAAATAAATGCATTCATTGGTTTGTACATAGATAACTTACATGTGACGTCACGTTGCTCGTGGGCGTGGCTAATGTGGCTCGGTTTACTTTGTGGTATACTCCATTTTGGCTCTTAACTCATACGTTCTACTGCAAAAATGCCTTTTGGGGACGTTAACGTCGTGTTATTTAATTACAAAAAACGGCTTTTAGAGCTTTATATATTTGGCCAATTACGAGCGCAACAGTTATTCATAATTCTGTCTCATATTAATCAAAATCAAACTTTCGAGATGACGTCGAATTGTACAGATCTGCGAGCATTGCTCCTTATGGAAAGAAAACGTTTGTTAGCAACTTACGGTAGCATAAAACTCACAAATGGCTCGTTGTGCACAAAAAAAAACGAAACTCAACAAGTTATTTTCCAAGTTTGGCGCAACAAAGGGCGATTTAAGTTTTAGGCACGAGTTGAAATGTATCATTCATTGAGCGCCACATACTGTTGCCTTTTTTTGTTCGTTTCTTTCGAAAAGTCGAAACCCATCTCGTCAATTCACGAGGCTCAGACATAAATAATGGAGTGTGGAAAAGCGTTATTTATGGAGTATACGCTACTAAGTTTTAATTTCAACACTTGGTCGTAGTCATCGCGTTGCGAGGGCGGGCATTGGCGGAAACCCAAACAATTCGGCAAATGCGGGGTTTTGTTGCTCGTTCGTGTGAAAATTGACCTCTATATTGAGAGCTCATAAAATGCGCAAAGTAAATAGTCGAGTTGCGTCGCCCTTATGAAAAGTGCCGAAGATTTATGCATCGAGGTTGCCAGAGGAGCTAGGGAAAGGAGATCCATAATTTCAACTCTTTCAACACTGCCACGACCAGCGAAAAAGAAAACACGATTCTGCTCTCTTTATCAAAAGATGATACAGATAGAGAACGCCGCAGCTCATATTACTATGAGAAAAATAATAGTTTCGCCTTTGTCGATGGGGAGGCGGAGAACGCAGTGACCTCTGCAGACGGCGGGGTCAGAAGCTAGCATTAGGGGGCGCTGCCTAGGGCCTTTCGTAAAAATGACGGTATCTATACGTAATGCGTCTGATATTAAAATTAAGTTGAAACATTCTTGTTCTAAAGACAGGCTCTTCAACATTGTAGTCCTATACTATTTATTCTAAAAAATATACTCAATTCAAACAGTCGCGATCAATATTATGAGAAAATGCATGCATAAAATTAAATTCTGTAATTGAATTCTTACATCAGCATCGTGAGGCGGGGAAAATAGTTAACACGTTTGCTTTTGTGGAGGCCTTTTATGGGAGGCTCCGCAATGTCATCGAGGTGGGCGCTATTTGTTATTGGAACCCTTCAAACACCGTGCGAGTTGTCTGGAAGACGACGTCTTGTATCGGAAAAGAAAAACACCGAAAACACTGCGAGGGTGAAAAAGGTCAGCAAAAACAAGGGGAACCCACAGCTTGGAAATTTGTTTTCTCAAGTCCAATAAGAAAACAGAAACACCCCAAAATCTCAGTTTCCTTTCCCGCGCTGAGCACCGAAGAAAGGAGCAGCGTCCAACATAAATATTTGTTTTTCAAAACCTATAATAACCCCCACTAACTTTCATCAACCCATTCCAGCTGTGGTTTTCGGATATTTATAATAAACATGATGACGAGGAATTAAGACTTGACCCGGATATCTTCGTAAGATATGGTATAAAGTATGCATCTACTAGCGGTACTCAAACAGACGAACTAATTTTAGTGAAACTGCAATATCGACCTTTTTGAACGGCCATAGCAATCCTACTGACCTCTTTCGAAAAGTCATACCACTTTTGAGGCGGCCCTTTCGAAGGGCCGTTCATAAAGGTCGACGTTTCGCTAAAATGAGTTGGTCTGTTTGAGTACCGCTATTGTAGTCCCCAAATTTGGTAAAATTATCAAAAATTATCAATGACGTACTGCATATATATATATATATATATAGTTCGCGCATCGTTCAACCTCATATACTATTTGCAATTTTTCCGCCCAACTAAGCGTAAAAGTGGAAGTTATATACCGTGTCAATTTCTCTTACAAATCATTCCAGATGTATTTATTTTCTATACCAATTCGACTCATGCCTGCCTCGCCATGGCATTTGCACTCGGTCATCTTAAAAACGAGCTTGTCTTTCTGCGGTGTTGGTAATTCCTCAAATGGAGTCAGTGTTTGGGTATGGTTCTTAAACATGGAGAAACATTCCTCCCTCGTCTTCCAAGTAAAAAGGATCCATATTTGCTAAGGGTATATACATGTACACCAACTCCGCCTCTTTTCTTCTCGGTTCGCCCCGCGTTTCAACTCTTCTCGTTAGCGATTTCCGATAAAATTCTCATTTCGCCTAACTTAATTGTGATTTGATAAGTTTATCTCCCTCTGAAAACACCTCGAGCTTAAAACAACTTTCGATTTTCTAATAAGCGATGCAAAAAACGAAATATCAGATGAAAGTTTCTCATCCAGAAGAACGGAATATTTTCCCTCCCCGAAACCCAAACAGAAAAAGAAAAAAAAAGCCGATGCGAGTTGGCTACAATAATAATAAAATGAAATTAAACGAAAAAGGAGTCGAGGCGGGAAGTGGGTACTTCTATTACTCCCGCGCGATATGGAGTGATTGGAAAATACAATATTTTTCGGTAATTCAATTATGATTCAATGACCCCCTCCCATCGACTGAATTCGATTTAGAGGTACAGACCACGTGCTATAGGGAGGATACCTTCGGATATGGTAAATCGGAGAGAAGTGCCAGCGTATGGGGAGACCTCTATATACTGTATTTTAGAACAATATTGATGCCCATATCTACCTTGTGTCAGAACAAAGGCTCTTACCAATAATGTGGTGAATACTTATCTATAGAAAATGCCTCGACTTTACTCATATATATAGATATACTAAACTTTACTGAAGCACCTTTCAGAATGTTGTGCAATTAAAACCAATTCAATGGTAGAAACTTACCTGTCCTAATGGCTAGCCGCTCGTGACATGATAAAACAATTTACGGGGGATACTCGGAATTGGAAAAAAACTCGAGGTCTTTGGGTAAAACCAATTCAATCTATCCGTTTTAAGACTATTTACCGCACAACTTCATAAAAAACTCCAAACCGAGGTGACCTGTGCAACCAGCTTAACGTTAATTTTGGATGTAATTGTGCACATTGAAGGAACTCACTATCGGTGATATTTGCAATAAAAGAAACGATCACAATACAGATGCAAACAATTCCCGAAATCGAGGTAAGCTAGGGCGCCATCGAAGATTTTTATTTGGGCTCACAAAAGTACACGTAATCAAAATTTGCAGAAAAAAAACAAAAAAAAAACGAGGTCAGCAGTGCAGAGGCTGGGATTGAGGGGAGTGGACCAATGAGTCGGGTACCCCGAGAGCCCAATTTTGAATACTGATCCGAACCATGCACTGGGAGACTCGATAAACAAATATTTATTTATCAAAAGACAACAATGGAAAGCAACGAGAATTTCTCCGAATCAACCAACATCAATTTAAGGTTTCGCCGAACCGCCGACTGCACGTCTGCGCAGGGGCCACAAAAGGTGATGTTAGCGGGGGTCGTCCCGTGGGGTGAGGTGAAGGAGATGCGGGGGTTGACGCCACAATGGCCACCGTGGATTGGGACCAACATAGGGGTCCCACCACTGGCTCAATACTTGATGCGTCATGCTCCCTTCATTAACAGGTGAGAATCCGATTCGCAGATAATGTTAATGTAATCGATAACTAAACAGGATGCCGGACTCGTGTAATGAGTGCGGAGGTGACCAGCGAAGGGAAGGAGTGACCCATCAGCAGCGTGCTCCAGCCGAATAGCTGCTATCCAAGGGGCCAAGAAACAAAACAGCAAAAAAAAATCCCTACCAGGTATTGAATAACGAGAGGCATGCGCTCCTCCCTTCTCTCAGCAGCATTCAGACGCGCACGGTCAATTCCCTGGGACCCGAAATACCCCCGGCCCCACCCGCTCGCCCTTTGACCCACCATCCAGCGCAACAATAAGCTCATCAACAACAGCGCGGCGCTGGCATTCGGCATGCTAGAAATCATGAGTTTCACATTTAAATCAAAAACTGGCCGACACTTCGGTCCCGAACAGGATTTTGGGTTGATCAACACCGATTGGCATGAAACGACAAATTGACGCACATTCAAATGTGGGAGCGTCTTATACTTCTAAACCTCTTGCTTCGAGCATACGATATGTATACATGTAGCATATTGTTTAATATTTCCAGACGTCGCACCGCATCATCGTTTATTTTTTTTTTCCAAACTGCCTTGACTCGAATTGCCTGTTTCCATTAGCTCTGCATGGTCTTGACGATGTTAATTTTCTGTAATGGGCGAACGCGCTTCGCAATAACAGCAATTTGGAATTTATCTCGAAAATAAACTGCAGATGCATGCGCTGATGACATTATAAAAAGGGTGTGGACAATGGCATGCAGAAGCATTCAAATGTTGCGAGACGATCCCAATATGCTGTTATTTGCATATCGTTTACGCGCCGATGTTGGATGTTACAAGGTTGCTTATATTAAAAAAAAGCATAACAAATAGGCCTAAATACATGCAGATACTGTATATTTAACACGGCGATTGCATGATCGAGGATCATGGTTAACAATTAAAGGAACTACAGTTAATATCTTCATGAGCATGCATACTAACGAAAATTGTTGTGATATTATGCGTGCAATTCGATGCTCTTAAATTTTGTAAAGTTATTTTGATAGCAGGCTTCTTGCGTGAGTAGGATAATTTAATAACAGAGTAATAATTGGTAACATCCAATTTG
>JAQGAO010004825.1:0-14479 GCA_034697705.1 Ommatoiulus sabulosus
AGCGCATGCGCACCTATACAAAAAGCTTGGATCGACACTTCCTTGACAACATCCGGTGGGCATTGGCGCCATATTCGAAACCTTAAAACTTACAATTTGACTTTGAACAAAAAAAAAACGTATTGATTCTTTTCAAACGGAATTTCTGCAGAATTTTTAGGACAAAAAAATGGAATCTATTTCATGTCTTTACCGAAATAGTAGGCCTATATTTTTCAGGCTGCAACATCGTCTCATAACGTCTACAAGGCGATCCCTGGTATAAATACGTGCAATGCTGACACTTTTGGACTACACTTTTGTTTTATGGCATGATTACAGTTTAAATGTACCTTCTGTTATTTATGTTTATACGAATTATTTTGTCATAATTCATGTCCATCCTGTTTAGCATTTCTACATGATTTTGAATGAGAATTTTGCTAATTAAGAAGAAAGAAAAATAAAACAATGAATAATTTGCAGACAATCACAAAATATTTTAACAGACTGTTGAATTGTTCCCCCATCTACATGTATATCTGACCAAACATATATTACATGACAGTGGATCAACCAGACGCTATACACGCTCGTTCTTTTACGAACCTGTACTTGCTTGACCAGAAATAACCCCTTGATGACCTCGAATTTCATCCCTTTTGGCAATTCGACCATTCTGTTGACCTTTAATTAGGGAACCTTTGCGCAGCCAGCTAAAAATAGCCTTAAGAACTGCCAGTCTCTAGAAGGAATATACTTTGTACATTGTACAATACAAACAGTATACATGTACATGCAGCCATAATTAAAATACAGTACGAGTCCATGCATGTACATGTACTGTATACGAACACTGTGATACGAACCTGATGAGAACATAGGCCTACTGTACCGGCCGTACATGTTAATTGCAATTAAAAAGAAAATGTTCCATCATTACTTTCACCTCGATCTTATCACGAAGATGCTTTATATTATTTATAATTAATTATATTATAACCTTTATATTATAATTCATCATCATCAAGCAATCTAGGGCGCAATGTCCGTTTCTGTAATTTATATGTAGGCCTACATGTACCTGTATAACTATAGTGTTCAAATAGTGATCTGAAAATGTTTCACCCCAAACGCTTGTAAATTTTTTTGATTATTAGTATTATTTTCTGGACTGAGGAAAATATTCACCAAATTGGAATTTAAGTTAGGGGAGGGGAGTTGGTAAATATCCATACGCATTAAACAATTTAGAATCTCAAAAAGACTCGAAATATACATGAAATTACACAAATTTGGCTGCCTGACGAGTCATAATTTTGACAATAAATTTTAAACAAGCTCTTGGGACAAATTTCGTGAAGGGCATACGTGATTTCCATGTACATGAACTGTATTTGGATCTGCAAAATTAATTATAACACTTACTGTGTATAACAGGGTGCATATGACATCATCATTCACTCAACAAGAAAAATCGTGGTTTGTTGCTTAATTATTGCATATTCTCCGTTTATGACATGAAGTTCACTAGCCGATATTCAATTTCTCTCAGTATTTTGTCTAACTGCAGCTCCTTTGAGATTATCGTGATACCATTTAATATGTCTCAATATTGGCACAAAGGAGTTGAATAGACTTTCTCCTTTATTTGGTAAAAGCGCAGACATGTGCAGTATACCGCAATTGCGAATTTCGAAGTCTCAGATCAGACATTGGGTAATTCGACAATTTCCAGAATACATTTACATGTACATGCTTCTAACATCTCGGTTCTACATACAGTATGTATCTAACTGTATTTCGGATAATCTGATTATAAAGGCAGGCTTCTGGATTGTCACAGAATTTCTTATCTTCGCATTCCAAAATTACTACAAAAAAAAATAACTTAATTTGACTGATATTCTTTCAGGCGGATTTTGGTCACCAAATTTCTGGGGAGGAGGGAAAACGAATACCCCTGACAGGCCAGGTAGTGTTCTTTCATTATCTAGTATTACTGTGTTTGGTATTGGCTCCATACACGACTTTAAGAATTTTGACTTATTAGAAATTTTGAGTAAATCCAATCTTAGCATTTTCGGGGGTTTCTGCATGACCGTAGCTGCTTTTAGCTGTACTACAGAAAAATAAATACAAATTTATTACCAAAATTCTAAATAGATTTAGTTGTGAAAAAATAGCAAAAAAAAACCAACTTCAAGAAAACATCAAATTTTGTCTCCTTTACTTGACCTTTCAGATTTGAACCAACATGCACGAACTGGACACTGCCCTTTTCATTGTTTTAAGTTGACCCATTTTAGGTCCTTCTTTGATGGGGCCACGTCACAAGTCAACCCCTTTGTTCATTTATCGTATAAATAGGCGCAGTGGTGAATGTTCATTGGTCACTCACAGCACAGTACTGATTCGATCAGTTCCTAACAATTCTTAGTTATAGTTTCGGTCTCCGAAATCCATCAAGTTTAATCTGTTTAAATTACTTCACGGAGTGGATATATATTGCTCGTAATAAGCATTTTCACCTCAGAAGGTAAGTTGATTTTTTTAAATGATAATTTTACCGATAATTAAAATTACAAATGAGAAAGTCCGGTGTGATATGAAATAAGTTTCTGCATCACAACTGTAGTTTTTTTATGGTATACCTTATTGACCAGAGAATGAATATAAATTAAGGACCTTAATTTCTCAAGCAGGGTTGAATCGATTTAAAAACATGTACAATAGTTTTATTATTATGTGGTCCTTCTTAATTTATACAAGCTTAACTATCGTTGGTTAGTATGTCCTACTATAAGTAGTTATATATTCAAACCTGGAGTTGCATTCATATACGTAAGTTGAGTTAATTCAGTTGACCAAAAGTTTCATTAATACGATCTTCGCGAAGTTTTGTTTATGATTTTTCGGAAGTGTGGCAATGTCTCAGAAATACCTGGAAACAAAATTTTTGTACCAGCGTTTTTTAATACTGCCAAATGGGTATATTGAACAAAATGTATACCAAATTACCTTTATGGATTTATGAAACATTTCGTTTTTAATATTGCAAAATCTAAATTTTGAATCGAATAGTATGTATACAGTGTATACGAAGCTGGCGAAGAAGTTTGCAAACATTTATACAAAAGCGAATATTTAAAAATTCACAAATTCCGCCAAAGAAAGCAATATATAAATGCCATCCATCTTCAAGTGGAAGGGAAAACTGACACATCCTGCGCATAAATGATTAATACGTAAATTTGTACGATTATATTTTTGATCATAAAATAAATTCTTCAATTTTAATATTTTTTTTTTATTAAAATTTAATTTTCAATGTATGCTGTGGCAAATTCAATGTGGCAAAGATGAAATATCTGCTTGGGGATAATAGTCCAAAAACGTGGAACAGTAAATATATAGAAATTTGAGAACACGGTTAAATAAGGGGAGTGTTTATTACTGTACGTGTAAGGTCATTTCGAGTTGCTCGTCCGTGAAAAGCTGACCCCTCTTCTGTCATGCAGGTCATGAGGCACCGAAATCCTCATAGGATGAGGACATAGGGTATCCAACATGAGTTGGATAACGAAATATTTAAAGGCTAAATTAATCTACAAACACTAGACTATAAAACATGCGGTAGACCAGCAATGTCATATAAATGTACTGTATACCGTATATTCAATTCGGGTCTTCTTTTCATTGTGGCTATTTCTGTCTGTCTTTGTCTTGTATTGTTGTAAGTGTACATGCAGGCAACCCTCTCATAACGAACATTATTTATTATGTTTTACGTGCCCTTTGCTTGTAAATTAACTAACATGTTCACGGGATGCTGTTGCGATTTATATGCATACTTGACAATTGAAAACAAATATTAAGAGGTTGAAACTATTCCTCTCTTCTCACGCTAATTTCAAATGTGAATCTTATTTGGTAAAGTCATGCCATGTGTGCTACATTAAATTCAATAACAGTGCATGAATAGGCTATAACAGTAAAGGATGCATTGACAAGTACAGTAGTACATTTTGACTATAACAGAATTTAAAGAAGGCTTTTCAATTACAATTGATTAGATTCTTTTTCAAAAAAAAGTGGATGAAGACAGAAAAAGGAATTAAAGGGGGGGGGGGGGTAAACTAATATAGAGAAAAAAGCGAAAATATTTACGGTATATTTTTTGAATAATTGTACAGGGAATTTTAATAAAGTTTGAAAAACAAGCAAAAGTGGTAAATAATCAGTACAAATTAATACTGTATGTTCAAAACAGGCATTAAAACAGACTATTGGCGACAAACACCAGTGAGTGGTGTGAGCAGGCTAGTGTGGCTAAACTTCAAGGACACAGAGCAAGTAAAAGCTGGTCCACGAATCGCCAATAACAAAAAAATTAGAAAGATGACGTCGTAAAACAACTCGTGAAAAACATTGCAAAAGCCCTTCTTCCAATCCTGTCGCAATTCGCAAGTCGAACTTCAACCTCTGAAAGACTGAAAACA
This sequence comes from Ommatoiulus sabulosus, assembly GCA_034697705.1. NCBI lineage: Eukaryota > Metazoa > Arthropoda > Diplopoda > Julida > Julidae > Ommatoiulus > Ommatoiulus sabulosus. Next base: position 4,482 of record JAQGAO010004825.1, read on the forward strand.
AATATCTTTTGCAGAAAATAAAAAAAACATCATTTAATGTCCATCGTCTAACACAAGTTATTCGCCTCTCGTACAACCTGCTTCTGAAGTTGGCACACCAGACCTACCCTAGCTTACATGTAAATACAGGGTGAACGAATAAGGTAAGACCAAATCTGTATTACTATAATTAATTGCTTCGTGCAGTGTTACTAGGAGCATATCTTGCTATGTTATGTAACAATTAAATTAAACTAAATTTGAAATAATATGAATTAGCGATTTAAGATATCATAGCATTAAATCTACGTGTACTACAATATTGTTGTGTGCCATGGAATCAATCAATCAGTATAACCAAACACGTGATTTTTATTAAATTATAGCGCCAGGCTTGAACTTGTTTCTATTACAAAGAGTATACATATGACTGCCGAACAGTTATAGATATCGAAATTAAAATTACGGCACATCACGCAACGTCTGCATGTTTCCGCAATATACTATCTTTCAAATATTACGATCGAAGAATACATTCACCCTCGAAACGTTTGAGCTCTTCAAAGCGTCATTTGGGAGCCATTCTCCCCAATCATTTAACCTTCTCACAAGGCCGGTTTGAGGTCAGTAAAAACGATAGACAAATACACGTTATCAAAACCGTCCCTTCAAGATTTGGAAACTTATCCTACGCTTTGGATCAATTTACTGTATCAATTATGGCTGAGTGCAACAATTAAGCCAATTTCAAAATTTGATAATTAAAAATGATCCTGCTTTTGCTACGTAATATATGGAGGGTAGTTCCCTCTCTGTAGTTTTTTTTTGGTGTGTCAGTAACACTCATTGCTTGTTCCAAATAAAAATAGTACAATTTCATTTTTGATTAACACACATGTATGTGCACATATTTTGAACAATTACTTTTTCGGACTCGTCTAACACAACCTGAGATTTGGCATAAATTGCCTCATCACCGTCCAAAACACAAAAAAGTCAGTTGAGTAGTATCGGTTCTATATCGTGGACCTTAGAGGTCCTTAGTCATCTTCCTATGTTCAAAATGGGGGGATAGTAATTAACTTTTGCCTGTTCATCCCTCCAATCATAAATAAGGGATATTACTGTGATGTATAAATACGAGAAGGCATGACCGTTGTCCATGTTCGTAACTTGAATCTTTCTTTGCGATTATTGTACAGTGTACTGTACTTCATTCGCATCTGCCACAGTTAGTGAATTTATTTTTCTCTCAGTTAGAATTTCGAATATGCAATTATTAACATTCATTATTACTTGGTCTCAAAGATATATTTAACATTTGATCATTGAACAGTCAATTTGTGATATTAATATTTCTAAAACACCAGAATTTGAAATCGCTGTATTGAATTAAATATGACAATTGTAAAAAGGAAAATCTAAAACCCTACATGCAATTCAACCGGAAATAATATTATGCCCACGTTTGTTTAAAATTAATGAAACATTATAATACAATAAAAAGTCAATAGAATCTGCATAATACCATTAAACGTAATTAAAAGCAAAGCCAATCCAAAGCCTAAAAGCAAAGCCAAAAATAAATCTAAGCTTTTGTTAAACTTTCCAGATTTTTTAACAAAAGCTTCGATTTATTTTTCATTGGCTTTGCTTTAATTACGTCTAAATAATGGTATTATGCAGATTCTATTGACGTTTTATTGTATTATAATGTTTCATTAATTATAAACAAACGTGGTCATAATATTATTTCCGGTTAAATTGCATTTTAGTATAGAAAAGTATAAATGATAAACCATATGTAAATATTAGCGCTGTGTAAGGTATATTGTGGGAAACTGAAATGGCGGATCGTCATTTTGTTTCATTATGTTATATTTATGATAAATCAAAAAGATTAACAGAGAGAACTTTTAGGCTATTGTGCAAGCCGATGTCGTTTTTATTCAAGGATAACATAATAATTTTATAAGTTAATCAAAACAAATATGGGTTGGTGGTTTTATAAAAAGTAATACAGGTGGAAAAGTTGTATATGGTTATGCATTGGCTAATACATGTATAACAAAAATGCGATAGGTATTTTATATAATGAAAAGTATTCAAAGTGGAAAAGTGTAATATACTGTATAGGAATGTTTAATACAGTAGTTCCATTCAAATTTGGGAAATCAGAATGTGCATTCACAAATAAACATTCCTGTATCATTAATTTACCTAAACATTTCTAGTTTTAGATAGCTATCTTGGTAATCTTATAACAATTCCAACCGAATTTACGGAAATCAAGCTGAAGTCTGCAAAGCAACTAAGCCTTGTATTGAAATGGCCCTAATAACATTTTACCGAAGCCCTGGATTAACTGAAGCTGTCAGTAAGGACAAGCTCCGGCAACTGCAAGCAGCAGTGGAAGAAGCAAAAATTGTTTCGATGGAAACTGAAACATGCTTTTATATAGATTCAAAAGAGGTAACTTCATTAATTTGATTCAATTATCAAGGCTATTCCATACAGGAAAAGCGTGCCATGCGATATGCTACATGTAATTTACTGAGCTCGTTGATAATGTCATTTTTCTTTAGGGAAGCCATGCCCTAAATGCTGAAGAATTAACCCGTCTACGTTGGATATTGACGGTTCCATTTCATGAAGAAGACTTATCGCGGGACTCGTTCATTAATAAACACCAGAGAGACAAAACTATTCTTATAGAAATTGGACCAAGGTTCCATGTTGATTCTATACATAACGCATTAATTAAACTTGTTCGATTTTACATACAAAAATAATTAACATTAATTTCATTTATCAAATCAAACATAATAGTTATTACCAGCTGCATGTACTATAGCATCTGTTAATGCAATGATGATTTTCAATTAATTTCAGATTAAACTTCTCTACGGCATTTTCCACAAATGCAGTTTCCATTTGTCACTCAGTTGGTCTACGTCAGATTGAAAGAATTGAAGCGAGCACTCGTTATTTGTTATACACTGATCATCCAACACCGCCAACACATCTCCCAAAATGTATCGAAAAAAAGGTGCTCATTTTGACTTCATGTACCATCAAGCCGCAACAAGCCTTTATTTCCTATCAATGAAATTATGTTGCAATCGTTTAGATTGAAGATATGCTGTATGACAGAATGACTCAAATGCCTTACATTGAACCAATTGAAACTTTTCAAGTGAACATTAAACCAGAGCCTTGGTATGAGGTCGACATCATGAACGAAGGGCAAGCTGCCCTTCAAAAAGCAAACCAAGACTTTGGTAAATTGTAACTGAGAAATAATGAAACAGTTTAAAATTCAACGTGGATTTTTTTTTCTCATCAAGTATAACATTAATTAAATTTACTGCAATTCCTTGCTTTAGGTCTAGCTCTAGATGAGTGGGATATTAATTACTACACGCAGATGTTTCAGGATCAACAGAAAAAAAATCCCACCAGTGTGGAGTGTTTTGACTTAGCCCAGTCTAATAGCGAGCACAGCCGTCATTGGTTTTTCCGAGGAAAGTTGGTCATTGATGGCAAACAAGTCGACAAATCTCTCTTCCACATGGTGATGGACACGCAAAAAAACAGCAATCCGAATAACGTCATTAAATTTTCGGATAATAGCAGGTAAGACAACTTAAGAATTATGTTCTTGTGGGAATCTTGGAAAAGGTAAGAGATTTTGCAAATGCTTTAATAAATGTTTAAAGGACTATCTAAGCAGTTGTGACTAAAATGAGCAAATAAAAGAAATTGTATGCCAAGGCATTTGTGGCCATATTTTATCTCTTCCGTACAAGTGTAAGAACCTAAAAGGCTGTTGGCTTGATTTGCATCTTATTTTTTAACAGTGCAATAGAAGGATTTGACACCACCATTTTTCAGCCAAGTGATCCACGCCAAAGTAGCTGCTTTATAAAACAAAGTGGACTGAGACACTTGATCTTTACAGCTGAAACACATAATTTTCCAACAGGTATGTTCATTGAGATTCCTTTATTTTTCATTTTATTTTATTATATACAATGATAATATTGCGAATTTTTTTATGAAGGGGTGGCTCCATTCAGTGGTGCAACAACTGGCACTGGTGGAAGAATTCGTGATGTTCAAGCAGCTGGCCGTGGTTCACACGTAATTGCTGGCACAGCAGGTTATTCAGTCGGCAATTTGCTTATACCAGGTAATTTTTAAAAAAGAATAATAAAAAACGCTATCTGCCTTCCAATTTTGTATTTTATCGATATGTATCAGGGTAATCTAGATTGCAATATGGCAAAATTCTGGTGAATAGGAAATTTCCCATAGCTGAAATCAAACCTGCATACATTTTACATTGAATACTGTACATACTTCTAAATAGCAGAAAAACAACAGTTCTCCAAGAACAAAAATTACATCTTGTGGTATGGAAGATATTTATATACTGTATGTATCCTCCATAAACTATCGTATATTTTTATCAAGGTTATGACTTACCATGGGAGGATTCTTGCTTCAACTATCCAAACAATTTTGCATCGCCAGTTGAAATTGCAGTTGAAGCCAGCAATGGGGCATCTGACTACGGCAATAAATTCGGTGAACCCGTGTTGGCCGGATTTGTCCGTTCCTTCGGAATGAGGTTACCTAATGGAGAGAGGAGAGAGTGGATAAAACCAATCATGTTCAGTGGTGGCTTAGGCTGCATTGATGCAAATCAAGTTAAAAAGCAACAACCGGTTAAAGGTAAGCGAAACATGCCATTTTTCAGATTATAAAAGGTATACAAATTCTGTTACAATTGGTAACTGGGAAAATCGATAGCTAAGACTGAAAAGTCGTTTCATTCTTCATTTCAAGTTCTAGAATTTTAAATTTTTTTTATCTCACAAAATACACACTGCGATTTAGGCATGGAAGTAGTAAAAATTGGAGGACCAGTTTATCGTATTGGAGTTGGTGGAGGATCAGCATCCTCTATTCACGTTCAGGGTGACAACAAAGAAGAACTAGATTTTGGAGCTGTACAAAGAGGAGATGCTGAAATGGAACAGAAACTCAACCGAGTTATAAGAACATGCCTTGAATTAGGTGATGCCAATCCAATTTGCAGTATTCATGATCAAGGGGCTGGTGGAAATGGTAAATGTTGTCAAGGCGCCAGCAGGCACAGATGAGGCAATTGATCAATTTCTAGATATCAGGCGACTATTGGCAGTGCATGACCAAGGGTTCTAAAATTATTATATTTGGGTATAAAAATGAAGTCGACCTGTCCTATTTGGTATTTATGTTGTAAAATCCTAGAAAGTTTTCATTTCTCTGACAATGATGACCAAAATCGCTAGTTTTATTTTTAATTCTTTGCCAAGTTTGTACCTGCCTTTAAATTAGGCCAGCTTCAAATTTAGAGAACTCAATTCCAAAACGCCGTTTTTCACTAAAAATAGGAAACGTACTAAAAGAAATTTCGGAGCCAGCGGGTGCTGTCATATTTACAAAAAGCTTCCAGTACGGAGATCCGACAATCAGTACGATGGAATGCTGGGGGGCTGAATACCAGGAGAGCAATGCCATTCTTATCCAAAAGAAAGACAAGCAATTGCTAGATTCCATTTGTCAGCGTGAAAAATGTCCGGTGGATTTTGTAGGAGAAATCACTGGTGACGGAAAGGTACTTCTTGCTAATTAAGTTTAAAGTTTAAAATATAAATTGAAACAAACGTAATTGATGCTTGAAATAAAAGAATGTGATTATGAATTTAGATAATCTTGGTTGAAGGGGATCGAATGACAGTAGATGAAGTGAGAAAAAGCAAAAAACGGCATCCTGTGGATTTAGATTTGAAGTTTGTCTTAGGAAACATGCCTCAAAAAGTAGGTTTTTGTCCAACCATCTCTTTTCTTGTGATATAAAAGAAATTTCTATTTACAACTATTATTATCAACTTCTTTAAACAGGTATTTCGACTGGATCATCAGCATCCTGTGCTCGAACCACTTTCCTTGCCCTCTGACATCACAATACAGTCAGCCTTAGAAAGGGTTCTCCGCTTGCTATCAGTTGGATCAAAGCGGTTCCTTACCAACAAAGTGGATAGGTCAGTGACTGGATTAGTTGCTCAACAGCAATGTGTTGGCCCACTTCACACACCACTGGCCGACGTTGGAGTTACGGCATTGTTTTATGAGAAAACGGCAAGTTATGTTTTTTCCTTATTTAAAAAAAAAGCCAAATTGCAACGTGAATAACCTCTGAATAATTTCTTGCATGGTAAATAGCAAGGTACTGCAACATCCATTGGAGAGCAGCCAATAAAAGGTCAGATAGATCCTGCTGTAGGGGCAAGGATGTCTGTTGCAGAGGCAGTAACCAACCTTATGTTTGCCCAAATTACATCTCTACAGGTATAACATGATTAGCCCAATGTAGTACAACTGTATTTGGAAACTTTGCAAAAAGCCTTTATCATTATTTGTTCAATGTTTGTGTTAGGACGTTAAATGCAGCGCTAACTGGATGTGGGCTGCTAAGTTGGCAGGAGAAGGGGCTGCACTTTATGATGCTTGCAAAGCCATGTGCACTGTAATGGCAGAGCTTGGTATCGCTGTTGATGGTGGCAAAGATTCTTTGAGCATGGCAGCTAGAGTAGGCGAAGAAACTGTAAAGGCCCCTGGTAAATTAGTTTAAAAGACAAGTTTAGACTACCACATTTAGTGTTAATTTTTTGGAATAAATAACTAAAAACATGTGCATTTGACTAATTGCAGGAACTTTAGTGATTTCTGCTTATGTCGGGTGTCCTGATATTACAAAGACAGTAACTCCCGACTTTAAATGTCCGAGAGGAAAAGGTAACAGTTGTTTTTTTAGGAAAAGACATTGCACATTTTATCACAGATCATGTTATTAAAACGTATTAAATTCTGCAATTTTCTTGAAAATACCACGATTACTTAAGTAATTTATGTAGAATTGCACGATTCTTATTTTTAGGTCACATCTTGCATGTTAGCTTGGCTAGGGGCAAAAATCGATTAGGCGGAACAGCATTGGCTCAATGTTTTAATCAGCTTGGAAATGAAGCGCCTGATTTAGATGATGCCAACATTCTTCGGAAAGCATTTGATGTCACTCAGAAATTGATTAAAGGTATCACGTTTTTGCCGGCGTTTTTCTGAATTTCACGAGTCTCATTTTGAAGGAGAAATATATGGAATGTTTTTACACTCAAAGAATCAAAGCTGTATGCTGGACACGACATTAGTGATGGAGGGCTAATTACTTGCATATTGGAGATGGCTTTTGCTGGGAACTGCGGAATTGACATTAACATTGACGGACAAGAAGGTAAGCGAGCAAATATCAGAATCCATATTTAACCTCGATCGATATAATTGAAAGTTCTGCCTCAATAAAATCAAAAATATGTAAATAGGCAAAGCTATTGATGCCCTGTTTGCTGAAGAAGTGGGCTGGGTTCTTGAAGTTGGAGAAGAATACATGAAAGCGATTATTCAGGATTATGCTGCAGTAGGAGCCTACTGTCAGCACATTGGATTCACAGGCCCAGTGAACTGCAATGCTGAGGTATCTTTGAAAGAAAATTATTCATACTACTTGGACTAACTTTCTTTTTTGCTCAATGGCACAAATATGTTAATTTAGGATTTGTGCATCACCTTGCCTCTGCAAACTATAATGACTAGTTTTGTTTTAGGTAAAGATTGCCTACAATGGTCATCAAATCCTCGCTGATAAGATGGCCAATCTGCGTGGAAAATGGGAGGAGACCAGTTTTCGTTTAGAAATGCGCCAAACGTCCCACAACTGTGTGACTCAAGAGCAAGATGGTCTAAGCAAGCGAAAAAATCCCCCCTATAAACTGACCTTTGATCCTAATGTAGCACCTGCCAAAAAACCCTTGAGTGCAGGTAGGTTATTTTCAGCGCTAAATTTCTAAAAAAGACTGCATTCAAACTAATTTTCCAATTCTAGGTTATGTCCCCAAGGTAGCCGTGTTGCGAGAGGAGGGAACCAATGGTGATCGAGAAATGTCTGCTGCTTTTCAAATGGCTGGCTTTGAGGTGCAGGACGTTACAATGACAGACCTTTCAAGGGGATTAATCACCTTAGACGGTTTTCAAGGGCTGGCTTTTCCTGGTGGTTTCAGCTATGGTGACGTTCTTGGATCAGCCAGAGGTAAAAATGTTCAAGGAACTGCCATAAGGGAACACGTGCTATTCTCAAATATATTTTTGTTGCATTATGCTGATTCCACTTTGTATTCAAACTGCAGGTTGGGCTGCTGGGCTTCTTTTCAACAAGGATCTTTGTGCCCAATTGGAAAGTTTTAAAAATCGGCCCGACACATTTAGCCTGGGCATTTGCAATGGATGTCAACTGATGGCTATTCTTGGATGGGTGGCTCCCGACCACGTGATGCAAACACGAGGTGAGATAGTTTATATTATGGTTCCTAAGACTGTCCCAAAATATAAATCACAATTTGTTAATTAGAAAATAATTATTCAGTGTGCCACAAAGCGAAGCACAACCAAGGAGTTGCCCTGTCACCAAACAACTCTGGTCGTTTCGAATCTAGATTCGTCACTGTTAAGGTAGATAAAAGTCCAGCAATTATGCTACAAGGAATGGAAGGCTCTGTCCTTGGAGTCTGGTCTGCCCATGGAGAAGGTAAATTTTTAGCTGATATCATTGTTGCATCAAGGAAGCTTAATTTAACCCATCGTTATTCAATTTTAAGGTCGATTTGATTTCAAAAACGGCAAGATTTATGAAGGAATCAGAAGCCGTCGTTTGGCTTCTCTAAATTACGTGGATGATGTTGGAAATGCAACCACAGCTTATCCACTTAATCCTAATGGATCTCCTGGTTAGCTTATTTATTCATATTCTACACGTAACGAGAATGACTGTCACCAGAAAAATGTCACTATAAATTTCATTTTGTTGTTCTTGTGTAGGTGGTCTTGCAGGTCTCTGCTCAGATGATGGTCGTCATTTGGCCATGATGCCACATCCAGAAAGATGCTTCTTACCATGGCAATGGGCCTGGATGCCCCTTGATTGGAAAACAACAGTAACAACATCGCCTTGGATGCGAATGTTTCGAAATGCTTATACTTGGTGTTTGGAGAATCACTCCTAATTAAAATATACCAATTCTGTTATTTATGATACACATATCATGCATTTACCGGTTACCATATGACCTTTACGATGGACTAACATTTTGGATATATTTTAATAATGTATATATATTATACGCAAATATAATGAAATAAATCATTGGAAGATCGTTTCAGATAATAATGAAAAAATCCACTAGTTCTCTTATTTAGATTGGCATTGCAAGCTCACAATTTACGAATGAAATAAAACCTACCCTAATTTATGAGACACTTGATGACCGTTCATATGGGTGTACTTGGAAAAATAACAATAATTTGAGTTAATTGCTTACAGTATGGGCACCGCATTATAACAACGCGACTTTCAAATTTCATACCGTAAAATTACCACAGTACCGGTCACCTCGGATGTCAACTTGAGTGCCGAATACCAACGGCGCTTGAGTTTTTGGACATGGTATATTAAAAGACCAGTATGTCGACTCCTCCCGCTTTTACCCAACTATAAGCTCGCAGCGCCGCATAGGTAGAGTGAGTTACTAACTCTTACTTCATTCACCAAAGTGAACTACTTCACTGAACTAACTCATCGTTTACTAGTCCGATACGGTGAACTAGCGTCAACTGTCGTTTACCACAGTATTCGAAAAGATCAGTAGGGTAACTCCTTGTCGGCACCTTTGATGGTTGAGAACGACTGAAGCGCGCAACACGATAATGTTTGATTGAGTGAATGAAAAATAAAGGACTAGCTCACTTAAATCCGTCTCGAGCTAGTACAATAAAATAGTTCACTCAGGGTTGCCACCACATTTGAAAAATCGACTTGCCTGACTTTTGTCCATTTTATTCTCATTTTTGTCTGACTTTGC
>JAQGAO010004826.1:0-14479 GCA_034697705.1 Ommatoiulus sabulosus
TCCCCGGGTATAGTGGCATGGAGGTCTCCCCCTATTTACAGTGCCATGCACTTATTTGCGGGGGAATACGGTACCCTGAAATTGACAACGACATTAATAGAAGGTCCATATTAGCTAGAAGTCACGTTTTCAAATACGTTTTTAGTTTTAGAATTCCAGAAAAATAAAAGTGAAATAAGACATTTTGGCACAATATGATAATGATAATTTTCAGTTATTTTCTAGGGACAAATTAAAAGAAGATTAAAATGTTTAAATTCATGTATGATCGAAAGAGAAAATATTGAAAATAAATGGTTTTTAACTTTACGGGCCATAATTTACGTATTACTTAAAGCTTAAGAGAACTGTATCTCATTTTAAAACAGAACTATTTTCCCCCAAAAGATCCAAAGAGACTTTATTGATCTTTCAAAACTTTCCATATTCCTGCTTTGATCATTTATAGGTATTTAAAAGAATATGAAGGAATGCACCGTGATGCTAGTCAAGACTCGGAAAAATTCTTGTCCAATCCTGTTAATGCATATCTTCTTATAAAACGTTTATCATCAGATTGGAAGGCTGTTGAGAAACTTCTTACAAAAGAGAAAGGAAGAGGTTACTGCACCTTTTGATTATTACCAGAATGCATGTGTTATCTTTGCATCCTAACTTTTATATGAAAACTGTTTGTAGCCATCATTAGAAATATCACAGAAGAACGTATTGATTTGATGTTTCCCGACGAGGAAGATTTAAATGGTGCTGCTGTGGCTTTGACACGTCTACAAGATACATATCAGTTGGAAACATCAGCTCTTGCTCGAGGAGAAATTCAGGGTGTGCGATATACAGCTGAACTGACAGGTTTGTAAAAAAAATCTGTTTATGATAAGTCAAATTTTTCTCATTACTATAACTTAATGTGTGCAATTTTTGTTTACAGCTGGTGATTGTTTTGAACTTGGCCGCCAATCTTATAACAACGGAGATCATTATCATACGGTATTGTGGATGCAGGAAGCATTGGATCGATTTGAAGATGAAATCAATAAAACTGTTATCAAATCTGATATTTTGGAATACCTAGCATTTTCTTCGTTTATGGTAAGGAAATAATAGTTTGTAACATTCCCGTATGAATGCTGGGAGCGTGTTTCCGGGAACCTTAACCTGAGCTTGGTGATAAGCTGCAAAGAGTGTATAAGTTGAAATACTTAATTATTTGAATAATTTAACTGGTAAATTACTCAATTTATCATTGAGCCAAATTACAACGGACATTAATATATAAAAAAAATGTTTAAGTTGTTGTAACATATTCTTTGCATTAGAGTCCTATCTGGTGAGTTGTGTTCAGAACGCATGTATGCTCATTGTTTGTATTTCTGCATAAATACACAAGGAAAGCATTATAATACAAGTACTATAAGGGGAACTTTTCAATAGAAGATATTAGTCTTTAAGCGATTAATATCCTTCTTACAAAGTAATGCTATTGCAAACTACTGGATGCTTCGATCAAAAAGATTTACTTTGTCTCAACTAATTGTCAGTTTTTTCTTTAATTTTCAGCAAGGGAATGTACGCCATGCTCTTAAACTAACTAATGATCTTTTGGAGATCAGTATGTTGTGTTTTTTGTACTTTAATGTTTATGCATGGAAATTTTGAAGCGTTTATTTAATTTATTCATTTATTTTTTTAGTCCCTAATCATCCTCGAGCAAAAGGGAACATTAATTATTATGAGGAGGCCATTTCTCAAACTAAGCCACAAAAGAGAGGTGATGATGGTGAAGTTCCGGTGGAAAAATCATTTACTGAAAATTTAAGCCCAGAAGAAACAACACCTGAACGAGCTGCATATGAAAAACTTTGTCGAGGAGAAAAGCAGATGGTATCCTAAAATCAACACATTCTCTAAATGTATTTTATTTCCTATCCAGAAAAAATGCTTATTGTAAACATTATTATCAGAATCCAAAACTGGCAGGAGAACTCAAATGCAAATATGTAACAAATGGAAACCCATATCTTTTCTTGCAACCACTGAAAGAAGAAGAAGCCTTCAAGAAACCCTGGATAGTCATTTATCACGATGTTTTATTTGAACGCGAAATAGAGATAGTCAAGGATTTGGCTACACCGCGAGTAAGCAGCTTTATTTAACAATGCCTTCTTAGCATTTATTCTCTTGTTTTTTCAGTATGTTTTCTTTTAATAGCTTAAAAGAGCGACTGTCCAAAACTACAAATCTGGGGAATTGGAGGTGGCAAATTATCGAATAAGCAAGAGGTTAGTTATATAATTGTTCAGAATGATTGGGATTTCAATATGTTCCATGTTTAATGATTTGCAAATTTTGAATCAACAATGGTTTCTAAATTCTTTTTTTTTTTTGACTTGAAATTGTGGGTGCTGTCGATTAATGTCGCTCATGAAATTTTATTTTATGCACCTGATAATAGCTGCAATTAATTTTTGCAGTGCTTGGTTAAAAGCGGAAGATAATATAATTATTGAAAAAATCAATAAGAGAATTGAAGGAATAACTGGATTATTAGTGTCAACCGCAGAAGACTTGCAGGTAGTTCTCTCGGCATTTTTAGATCGACAACGTTTTGGTTTAGGAAGTTGAAATTGTTAACTAGCTGAGATCTTGGCTTTTTAAACAGGATATTTCATTATCAATTGCTTGCAGGTTGTGAATTATGGGATAGGAGGACATTATGAACCTCATTTTGATTTTGCAAGGGTGAGCATTAAATTTTTAGCTTATTTTTAGGGGAGATACGAACCGTATTTAAATTGCATTTTATCACTCAATAAATTATTTATGGTTACAGCGGGAGGAGAAAAACGCTTTTAAAAGCTTGGGAACTGGAAACAGAATCGCAACATTTCTTATCTATGTAATTATGCATTTTTTACTTAGACTGAAGTAATAGTACCATGAACTAACAGGATCATTTGCTATATATTTAGATGACAGATGTTGCTGCTGGTGGTGCAACAGTGTTTCCACATATAAACCTATCTCTGTGGCCTGAAAAGGTAGGAAAATCATTTACAAGAGGGTCTACCAGCCTTGTATTCTCTATGGGTAATGGAACTACGGATAAAGATTGTTTTAGACTTAAAATGAAATATTTTCGATAAAAGTATTTGTCTACGGTTATGGAATGTCTAAAATTATCTCTAAAAATCCTCGTAGACAATAAATCACTAATAGAACCTCTTAGTGGATGGTATTGTAGAGAACAAATGTATTCTTGCATGTATTTTTAATTTAATGGAAGAAACAAAAATTACGACCAAACTGTATTATTCAGCAACGTTTCACCACCATGTGCCTTTATTCAAGCTCTGGCACCCTCCAGTCCTCAGATATCCTCTACACCGGCCATGCTAAAAAAACAACAGCAATTGCAATAGGCGCTCTCCTATACCGTGCGGAACCGGTTAGCATGGTGTGGAGGCGTTGCTGAATAATGCAATTTGATCGTCGTTCCGGTTTCTTCTGTTAATTTATTTTCCGACCATTTGAAGACAGCATGTTTATAAATGTATTTTTAATTTTTAGGGTGCAGCTGCTTTTTGGTATAATCTTCACAAAAGTGGAGATGGAGATCTTTTAACACGACATGCAGCATGTCCAGTTTTAGCTGGAACAAAATGGGGTTAGTGAACAAAGATTTGTGGAATAAATTGTGTTTTTGTTTGAGTCAATTTTAAATAGAATATAGTCTGAATGAAAAATTGTAATTGATTTCAGTTGCAAACAAATGGTTTCATGAAAAGGGTCAAGAATTTCGACGGCAGTGTGGTCTGCATGTTTATGATTGACTTTCAAAAGTAATTTATAGAACACAAATTCTCATCTGACATTCACCCTCGACATTTTACACGTGTACTGCATAGAAGTACAAGAATATTACTCTTAATGTATGCCAGTCAAGAATCCTTTTTTAAAAAGGGCTAATTAGATCATTTTCAGTCATATACAACTGATTATGAAGTTAATTTATGTTACTCACGATTCCAGTGAATTGGAATCATTGCATTTTGGTACGGATGGATTCTGGTAGCCATCACATAGTCATTTTCAGCCCTAAGCTGGTTTTTCATTTTTAATGGCTTTTATTGGATTTTTTTTTACAATTGCAGGCATGTGACAAAAGTGCCAACTTTATTATTATCACATTGTTTTCAAAAAAATGTGCCATTGTTATTCTTGAGATTTTGGATATTTCATATCTTTGATTGATTTTATTGAGCGTTTATAAGAACAATGTGTCCAGTCACCAGCCCATTTTTATTGAAATGGGTTTTATCTAGTTTTTTTTTTGGTATTCAATAAACTACTCTTTTTATTAAATAAATGCTCAAGTTAGTTTAATTGTGGCTAACTTTCAGTTGCTCTTCTGTAGAATGTAATTTTAAGCTGTAACAGTGTAGTTTGTAGATTGATGTGCTTTTATATTAGTGGTGCATTACTTAGGTGTATACAGCCAATTAAGTTTGCATTCTAGCATCGTGCTTTTGTTGAGATGCACAGTATGTGTAGATAGCAGGCTAATCAATGACTTTGGATCGAACTACGATAGCAGCGCAAATTGCCTGGAAATAAATATGGATAGGACCATTCCGGCTCCACTTTTTATTCTAATGTTGACAGCTGTTATAACATGTAGTAATTCTTTCGACCATTTTCATCATGAAAATGTCGAAAGATGTATGCCTCCATGAATTTAGATCGACCATGGGGTTAGCAAGCATCTTGCTTTCAAGGAAGACCTCATTATAATCATTGCGCTAGCTGACAGCAAAGCTTTATGCTAAAAATCCATTATACTGTACATGTAAAGAAGTGGAAGAAATTTGAAATAAACCTTAACAGTGCACAGGTACGGTATGGTACAGTAGTTGTGCTCTTCTGTATTTATGAGTTTTATGAAAAATAATAAAGCTGTGTTTTCATGAAAGTGATCACAATGTAGGAATTATTTTCACAATACTGTACTGTATATTGCAATCAACGTATTAAAATATATTTGTATATATAGTATGTCTACTCAGTTTGTGGCAAAGAAATATACAGTATACATGTAGTGTTGGAATGAAACCCGTTTGATCACTGATTTTATTCGAAGATTCAAATTTTTGGTAATATATATTTTGTAGATTACATCACTGTGATTACATAAGCTGACAATAGAGGGCGCCAGGCACCTGGCTTCGGAAACAGACGATTGGCGTATTCATAGTTGACCCGCGATTAACCCCAACGATCAAAAAGTGCGAGGAATTTGAAGCCATTTTCTTATTGTGTTTGCATAGACAACAGTTATTAAACGAAATCGAACTTCTACATTTTCTTATTATGGATGCAACCAAGGTTAAAAACACTATCAATTTGAAAGGATCGATTGCTATTGTTTCCGAATTCTTTGGTACGTATCATATTATGCAACACGAATGCAATTTAATGTACTAGCTGTACTAGTATTTATGCTGACCCGGGTTTTGATCTTATAATTATATTGTATGATTGAGACATAAGTAACAATAGAATAGACAAGATGCACTAAGTACTAGCTATAATTAAATGATTTTATCGGCTGCGTGACCGCGTCGATCGACACCAAGGAAACCTAGAAACTTTGCGAAATCTTTCGCATAAACTTTTTGTGCCATATTTGTCGATATAATCGAGTGTCAAAGCAGTTTCTCAACATGTAGATGGTTGTTCACAAAGACCATATGGTCATGCATACAGTATATAAAAGCGAACTTGTGCCTTTCATATAGACACCTAAATGATTTCATTGAGGTGCAAGTAGGCCTACTTTGATTTTAAAAAATATCGAAGGGTCCTTCTTCTGTACAGTATAAAATGAATCCGCGGTGGATCATACAAGTTCATGTGCAGTATATGATTAAAGGATGAGGTTTATTTAATTTGCTCATCGTAGTTTAATCAACCTTTCGATCTCACAGCTACGAAGTCACTATAAACTAAATAATATCACCAAATTTGTAAATTTAGTCAGGTATTGAATTCATTGATGGAATGGATAATTTAGTTTTTTGTAAATGAGGCATTTTTAAGTTTAAATTCTTTATCAAAGATTTATGTTGCCAAACCTTGAGGGGCATCTAGTGTACAGAAAGGTTGGAATAAGCATAAATTTGATGACAAATTCTTGCATCCTTCAGTTGTTACTTTTATTACTGAAAAACATACCAATAATAATACCAATCGCAGTTTAAACGAACAAATTTTGTCTTCCCGTCATTTTCGTCTAACGAAGTTTCACTGTATTAATGTTTCATTTTTTGATTTTCTAAATGTTCTAATTAGCTGCAATGATTGCAGTACATACATTCAGCATTTAATTAAGACGTTTTCTGCTCTTTTTCTTAATTAGATTATGCGATCAATAGCATACTTTACCAGCGGGGATTGTATCCTCCTGAAGAGTTCACTCGTACAGAAAAATACGGAATACCTTTGCTCATAACTGGAAATGCCAAACTTAAATCATATTTAGCAGACGTTCTCCAACAAATAAAAGGTAGGGATTCCTTAATTTGTTGCATTGTTGTCAAAGAAACTGGGCTATTAATGGTTTTATTTGCACTTTTACAGATCTGCTTGAAAATAAAAAAGTTCAGCGTGTGATTTTACTCATTATGGATACTGCAACAGGGGAAAACCTGGAAAGATGGGATTTTATAATTGAATGTGAAAAACCCGGGGATAAAATTGGGTAAGAATTGCATTTGTTAAGATTTAGATTTACAAATCTAATATGCCATGAAAAATAAATTACATAAAGAAAAATTCTAGAGAGTCCAAAGATAAAGATGTGAAACAAATAAGTAGTGAAATCTGTGCTGTTATACGTCAGATCACAGCGAGTGTTACTTTCCTTCCTCTTCTTGATGGCCCTTGTAAGTTCGTTTTAATGTTAGGTTATCTATGTTATTTAAACAAATATCTTATTTGACATGAAATTTATTAAATTTATAGGTTCCTTTGACATTGTTTTGTATACCGACAAAGATGCCGCAATTTCGGAACTGTGGAATGACACTGCACCTTGTTCCATTGATAATTCTCAGGAAGTTCGTCTGCGATCTTTTTCCACTAATGTACATACCGTAGACACAGTAGTTAGCTATAGAAATAAGTGAAAGTTTCCATGATTGTAGAAGAAATTTTAAAATAGACATTTGGAGCATTCTGGAATTGAAGTTTCCTCTTATTGTATTTTACCTTATTTCCTTTTTTTATGAAGGCATGTTCATGCCATGACATATACTCCAAAAGGCGCTCGTGGCATTGCAATTCTTATGGTCAACGGTTTTCCTTAAATTAATTGACAATTAAGTTAAAGATATGATAAAAGGTTAAAACATCAGTATGTGATTCCAGTGTTGCTGAGGGAGATGTTTTAAACCAGTAACAAGTAGCAGCTGCCCTGCCAAATATTGCAACATAGAGTGGATCAATTGATTATTATTTCAAATGAAAGCTATTTTACATCATTTTATATTGTCAGAGTACCCTGGTTGAATTTTCACGAATGTCAAATTAGCAAATCTGAGTTGACATTGCTCATTAAATGGAGTAACAAATTTGCATGCTCTTATTTTTTTTATGAATTTTTGTAGATAGAGCATTCAATTTATCCTTTTCAATTTGCCTATTACTTTCACGTGCATTCAAATGTCATCACCATGGTGATAGAAAAATATTGATTATTTCATGAGCTTAAAGAAATTGCATTTAAGGATAAAATCTGTTAGATGGTACCAGTTATGCAGATTTTTTTATTTTTAGTTTCATTAGGAGAATACTTTCTTGATTGTTTCTATCATCATCCTTTATAAAATTAGCCAAATTATTGAAAATATTTTATTAATCTTCCACATTTAATTAATCCATCTGAACTAACCCTTTCTTTGAAGTAAATTGCAGACCACAGATAAATTTTGAATGCCAAATTTCATTACTGGTAATGGTTTGTATTGCACTAAGTTACCAGCATTGGTTGGCATTTGCTGTACTAATGGCTGCAATAGTCATTAAATATTATTTAAATCAAGAAATCCAATCGAAAATATCCAATTCAAACTGGGATACATTTTATCCAATTTTTCATTTTCTCTTTTATATATATACAAGACATGGGGTGCATCAATATGCTGTAATGGTACACCAATTTTTAGTTCATAAATATTCTACGAAGAGTTTTCTGATAATTCTGCATTTGATCAAATTCAAATAGTTGTTTGAAGATGTAAATACAGTCGACTTGTGCCTCACATTTACGAAATAACGTTTTCACGAACTATTGCGCTGATTTCAAAAAGTATCCCATAGATTTAATACAGTATTACTTTTCGCTCTGAGTCATGAACTGAAATTACACATTCACTCTTTTTTACAAACAAATTCCTCATATAGTGGGGTATTCTTTTCACTGTTTTCGTTCTGGAAATGGGGAATTTTCCAAAATTGGTTGGATTTCCCACCTCATAAGATACCAGTAAGAGATTCGACTTCCTGACGAATATCAATAAAGTAAAAATAAAATACGCTATTTGTGATTGTATTTAATTTCAATTAATGCAGTGAATTTTTTATATATATTCAGTTGCATTTTTCGTTTTTTGATGTCATGCCCTGAAACTTTATATTTTACCAAATTTTGGTGCCCTTAGACGTCCGTAAAAACGCTCGTCGATTGTAGAATATTTGTCGAAGAATACATGCATCCCAAAACATTGGAATCATTTTAGCATTTAGGAAGTCAGTAAATGGGGTGTTTATAAATAAGAACGCTATGATATTCATCTGGTTATTTGCTTTGGCTTATTGTTTATTTTCGTTTCGTTCTGTTTATCTTCAGCAATCTCAGTAAATAGATTGTACGGGTAATTATGAGCACGTGTGGCTTGAACCAATTTTTGGGTTCAGTGCAAATGGCGTTAAAACCTGTGCAGTCAGCATTGAAGGCATCTCCTCAAGCGTTATTGAAAGCATGTACAGTACATACAACAGAAACTGAATGTTTTCCTAAGGGAAAATATTTATAGAATCTCTCACATATACCATCTTTTATTTTTTTATTTTATGTCAGTGCCTATAGTTCTTTAGTGTTTTTGGTGTAATTTGCAAATGGCGCGTCGGTGTCACCATACAGATTTTACACCTAACCTAGTAATACATGTATGTATTTCCAAGGAAAATCTAGGATGTTTGCCAAGGTTTATCAAGAAAAGGTGTTATTGGTCACAGAAAATTGCAGTGGCATCACTGTTAATCTGACTTGGGCAAAACACGTGCTTGCTGCTCGCAGGCCCATTTTATTTAAAATGTTTCACAGATTTATTGAAAACAGATTATACCGTACACGCAATATTATCTGGGCATATTCCTCCATGCTGGGCGTTGAAGAGCGGAAGTGCGTGCCATGCCACCTCGTTGCTGCAATGTACATGTATATTTACTTTGGATTAATTTCCGCAATTGAGCCACGCCAATCTCACATTCTGTGGGCGTTCTACCGAACTGGACACTTGTCTGCAAATACATGTATTCATTCCATTTATTGTTTACCCGACCAGTTAGTTCGGGAGATACAGTAAATCCTTATTATCTAGGCATATGCCTGTAGAAATTGGCATCGCATTTAGTGCAAATATAGTATAGGTTCGATTACCATTCCTGAAAGTGATTCAACCTGCTAGCTCATCAATTGATACAGGATTGATAAATATACTGTACAAATACAGAGGAGTCCTGATTATCCGAATTAAGATGGACCAGAATCGAAAACTCAGATAAATCGGAAAGGGCAAGCAGAAAGACGACATTTAAAAAACAATGCATTTATTGGTAAATAGTTTGAGACATATTATAGATTTACAATAAAACGATTAAGTACAGATTTGCATAATAATATAATATATATTTACTCATAATAATCATACATGGAATGCGATTAAATTAGCATTTAAACAATCGTGACTGAAAGATTCCATAAACGAGTTGAGTGCTTAATGGTATAAGACCAAGAAGTGAACAGAAATATTGATGCTGAAATTTTTCCGAGATGCAGTTTGACTTTTGCAAAAAATATTTGATACACACTCGAGCTTTTAGTGCTTATGTTATAATAATACAATACAGTACTTTAGTTACATATTGAGGTTAGCTTTTGTCTTATTATTCAGAAAAACTGCAATTTTTGACGCAAACTGACGATGTCTTTCCATCCATCTAAGCCAGCGCACCCAAATTTTCGGAAAACTAAAAATACTAGAACTTAGAAAGTCAGTTTGAAAATTATATGTATCACAAATATACAGTATACAGATGTTTAATTCTACAGGGTACTCCCAGACCTGAAAAACCTGGAAAAGTCAGGGAAATTCAATCAACGGAGTCATGTTAATGTTGCTATTCAAAATTAATGCTTATACATGGTTAGCTCAGGGCCCATTTTCCGAATAGAAATTTGCAAAATTTTCCACGTTTTCTGAGGACAAAATTAAAAAAATTTCCGAGGATAAAATTGCAAAATTTCACACGTTTTCCGAGTACAAGTTTTCATTATTTTCCGATTACAAAATTTTCAAATTTTTGTTCATGCAAATTTTTAAAACTTTGTTAATTTGCAAAATTATCATTAATAAATGTTGTAAAATATTTTCCTGTGTCGATTTTGCAAAATATGTTAATTTTTGACTTTGTCATTGGTCAGGGAAATTTTTTTGAAACCTTGAAAAGTCAGGGAAGTTGAAAATGAAATTATAGTTGTATCACCCGTCAATTACGGATAAAGGTAAATTTATATTGACGTAACGGCAGCGTTGCGTTCCGGGCTCGGGACGTTTATTAGCTAATCAGATTAGCTAAAAGATCAACGCAATATTGCGCGACATGTGATAGGGTCGGGTCCCCGGGAAGACCCCGTGCAACTGGCCTGCAGTTTAAAGATAGCGCGGATATTTAAAATTTGGTAGGCTAAACTCGGACTTTTTTAGTCTTGGACTAAGCAAACTAATATTGTTATGAATGATCAATGATAACGCATTTTATGTGTCACTGACTTTGCTACAATCAGTCTCCTAGCTGGCTCTTAATTATGTGTAATCCATAGACTCTGCAGCAGCTGTAGTTCATACAGATGTTTCGAAAAAGATCAAGATTTTAGTGTCAAGAAAATTGATTTTCTGAAAATGTAGATGCGTTTCTTGACTCGATTTTCCTTTATTTCTTTAGCGTTTCTAAGTGCGAATTTGTAGTGTAATTTGAGGCAATCAACACATTTCTTAGATTATATTTTCTTGACACTTGAAAGCAATTAACAGCTCATTTACATGCATTAATTCCACTGGTGCAATTACGTTGAAGTACTAGCTATGAGAAGAAAAAAATCGATTCCTATGAATAATGTGAAGACGGTGTTTCTCGTGTAGGTTTTATTCTGCTCTACTTGGTTATATCAGCATTAAAGTTGGATTTACCTACATTTTTTTATTATCTTGGAAATATAAACTGTTGGGTGAGTGATAAGTGGATATTTCAGGACTTGCAGCATGCTATATATGGTCATTATACATGTACTGTACATGTAAATCGACGCGCAGTCGAGCACATTGATTTAAAAAATTCACTCAAGGTTATCGCTTTTTTAAACCAATGAATGCATTTGTTTTGCGCACGTGACTTTAAGACGGCCAAAAGTGACATGCGTTAGCTTCTGACTGAGTAACCCTACTGTATATATACAATGTATATTGCATAACTGTAGGATTGTTGACTGCTAACGGCATGGTCTCAGTATCGCTGGCAATTTTAGCAATTTTCATATTGCACGTTTACCTCGAACATCTCCTATCTTAATGCACATAGCCAAGGCTTAGATTTGCCAATCAATCACTCTTTTAATGTTAGTCGCATGTGTGAAAGACTGGCACATTTTTATCCCATTGCACCATAGAAATCCAGCCACTTAAAGCCACTTCGCTCTCCGGCTATCGTGATTGAACCGCCGTGAAAACCCATGTGGTAAATGCACTTCTTCAAAGGGTTTGGAGGGGACGGAGAAATGGGAGAAGCTCATTCAATGGAAAAGAAAATCGATGTTGTTTGAGAATGCAAGAATTTGCAGCGCTGCTATTAAACGCAGAAGGTTCACCAATCGCACTTCGACAGTTGTGACGTCACGGTCGTCACCAGTCCAAAATCATAGCACCAACTGGTTTAAAAAGTCATTCAATTAAGTCTATTGCTCAGTGCTCACGTGACTTAGCGAATACCCAAATGCGATCTGCGAAGGTTTTGTCTGAGTATCCCTATTGTTAATTTTTAATATTCGATATACACGTACCGTATTGTATATTAAAGCCGGGGACACACCGAAGCAAACAGCAAACAAAAAACCACAAACATACTGAGCCCCATATCGGAAGATTATTATTTTTTTAAAATTGTGTTTTGTACGCGTCATTTGACACATAGTGCTTGTATGTGGTTGCTTCCTAATGCCGGATACAGACTGAAGCAAACAAACACAGTGTTTGTGTTTGCTGGTTGCTCAAAATGTTTGCTCCGAAATTTCTGGCAAACAGCAAACATTGTGACGAAAAAAAACTGACGTCAAAGGAAAAAAGTGTTTGCTGAGAACAGCATTTTTCGTCAAAATGTTTGCAGTTTGCTGTATATTTCGGAGCGAACATTTTGAACAAATGCGTTTTCGCTTGCGTGATGCTATTTAGCGAAAGATGAAAAGAACCTAAACCCATAAACCATATGCACATGACGAG
The DNA here is from genome assembly GCA_034697705.1 of Ommatoiulus sabulosus. Lineage (NCBI taxonomy): Eukaryota > Metazoa > Arthropoda > Diplopoda > Julida > Julidae > Ommatoiulus > Ommatoiulus sabulosus. Next base: position 12,831 of record JAQGAO010004826.1, read on the forward strand.
GTAGTAAGTTTTACCAATCGATTATTTTTCACTAACATCGTTTGAGTTGACGCATTTTTTTTTTTTTTTTAAATACATGTAAAATACATTGCATGGTTTAATAATATGCAACTTCTTAAAAGTGCGGAAACACGTGCTTCCATCATGTATAGTCATGCATTTTATACATTTGCTAACAACAACAAAAAAACACGCATGGAACACTTACGCCTACGATCAATAGGGGTACTCAGACAAAGCACTTGGAATGATACTTCTGAAAGTCGTGAACTTCACGATTGTCAAAAGTATCCTTTCTCTGAATACTCTTATTGTTTTGCCATGTCGGTTTTATGTACTGTAAGACCATAGTTACTTTTTCGTTGTATTTTATGTATTCTTAAATCTTGTTCAGATAATTGTCATATATTGCACATCTTCGATCGTTTGTTGTCGCCTTTGATTCAGTTTTTTGCACCGCAGTGTTTCCTGCAGCAATGAAAATTGGGGGAAAAACCCCTTATTGTTGGCATTATTGCGTATACACCCATATAAAATAGAAGGGATTATCAATTTCCTGAATTTATGACAGAAGTACTTAATTTGTTACCCTGCCTCAAACAAACGCGTGCTTATAAATCAGCCCGCTTGAATTCGCAATATTTTTGAGTTTCTTTTCTTTTCTACGGGCCTTGCCTGTTAATAAACTTGGTTTCGAGATATTTTCGATGGATCCTCTATAGTACACGAAATATAAACCGTCAACCCAACCATGTAATGTCTCAGCTATCTCAATTAGGCATAGAAGTTGCGAGGGAGAGATTGAAAACAATGTTGTCTGGAGCCCCTAATGAACCATTGTCTAATAAAACGATCTTGCCAGAAGAACGAGGGAAGAGCAAAGAGAAAAGAAATTTATAGCATGATAACGAAGATGTTGGAAGACCAGATTATGTTGTTCGCTGAACTGAATTGAGGACTTTGCATGTTTACTACCATGCCTGCATATTTACAGTAAACTTGACAAGATTTCCACGGCGAAATACTGCAACCAATAAAGCAAACAATTCGGAGGAAAATTGAACAATAAATTGCACATTTACTGCGTCTGTATACTGGCTTATACTTGTATTTTGTTTGATGTCACAGCGCCAAATTTACTGTAGCTGCAAAGGCCTAACGATTCGTGCATTCTTATTTTCATTGTTAAGCATACAATGATACACAAGGATACTGTACATGTAGATAGTCGAGCCAAAAATTTTAAAATATATATACAGTATATATTTTTAGTTTTTAAGTAATATATAGTGTATGCATATATACAATGTAATCATTTTGAAAATTATCTTGAAGTTGACTTGAAAATGTTGCAAATGTGTACATGTACATGATTGTCTGCACATCTGCTGCTGAAACATTAATTGTGTCAACACCAACGAAACACTTTCAATCTTGAGCACTCCTAAAGGTCTCCACACACGATCGATCCAATTGGCCTAAGTCCGATTGGCTCGAGTCCATTTAGCTCTGGTCCAAACTAGGGGGTCATACACGACGGAGCCACGTCCAATTGGATTAGATTAGATGTTTTTACTCCTTTCTAACGGAGAGCTCTCTAGAGAGCCAATAAGCACCTAATGTGCCTCTCAGGGCACATTAGTTATTAT
>JAQGAO010004827.1:0-14479 GCA_034697705.1 Ommatoiulus sabulosus
AATTGCAAAATTTTGTTATTGAACGAGTCAATGTGCATGTTGTCAGATAATTGTGTGTTTAATAAATATAAATTACACGCATTATTGAAGACTTTTTTTGCTTTTTTTAAAAAAGGAAGCTATTTAAATTTAAGATTAGTCAGGCAGTCAGGCAAAATTGTATGCAAAGTCAGGCAAAAATGAGAATAAAATGGACAAAAGTCATGCAGGCGAGTCGATTTTTCAAATGTGGTGGCAACCCTGGAAATATGAATACATATGGTACAATGTATTCAATATTCGTCTTTCATAAAGTTTTAGCAATATTCCTGTTTTACCAGTAAGCAGGTTACTTTTTTCCTGAACTTGAGATTTTTTAGTGATTAAAAATAATAGTCTGAACAAAAGCACAAATCGCGCTTAAATCTGAACAGTCATTCATGAGTAGTTTTCTCATTGAGATAACCTACTTTATTTAATTATTGTATGTATTCAAGTTTTAAGTCCTGTTCAAAACTAGTCCTACAAGCAGTCGATGATGAATCCAGATAGTCTATAGTCATTCATGGAGCAAAGAAAAAGTTTTAATTATTCAGATTTATTAGAACGTCTTAGGATGAGCACTTTCCTTAGCAAATAAAAAAAAAATGCAATATGTGTAGAACGTGATAACTTTGGTGGTCGAAATACTGAAATACATGAAACGTTTTTGTCTTACACCCAAGACGAAATCCTCTCGCGCTTCAAGTACAGGTACTTCTTCCTCAGATTCATAATACTTCTGTATAAATATTCGCAATTTATGTAAAATTCATAAAAACTATAAGAAAATAATTAAAAAGCTAACGTCAAAGATTAACGATTGCGAATCAATATAGCACCGTGTCATTTTTTCGTTCCTTTTCCCAAATTTCCTAAAGGGAAGAGTTACAAAATCTCGTGTCTACTGTATGCAATTGTATATAGTCAATATATCGCTTGTCGTACATTTACATTCGTACCAGAAAATAAAGCATCCCATTACGGACTAAAATATTAAATCTAAGATAAAAAAAACCTTTGGAAAATAAAAATGTGTCATTAATAATAGGGGTAATCAGACAGAAGCTTTACGAATTGTAGGCTACTGTGGCAGTCGTGAAGTCACGTGTTCAAATTCAACACGCAGTGCTATCGTTGTTTTAAAACCCAATTGCAAACGTGGCTTCGATCACCACTGACAAACTGAGATGGGCGAGCTGAACTTCCGGTGAGTTTTCTAGTCGAATCGGTTTTTATTTTGGTATTGTAATGCCGAGCTTGAGTAACTATTTCCGAGCCGTGAAGCTCGGAATTTCAAAAATTTTAAATCTGAAAAAATCTAGCTCGACTCAAACAACAATAACCTCGGGCTACTTAATAGCAAATTAATGGTTGAGCACTTATCTCCGAGTCAGGGAAACTAGTACATTGTAATCTATTCTAATCAAAACTGGACTTGGCTCTGTAGTTCAGCTCACCCATCTACTGTATATGTTAAAGTATAATATTCGTAAAGCTTCTGTCTGACTTCCGCTAATTAATCCTAGAAATTTCAAGAGCAAGTTTTGCTTTTCTAATATTACACCAATAAGGTTTAGCATACTCTTAAATTGAATTTTGTAAAAAAAAACGGGAATAACCTAGGCTTTCTACACTTTGGGAAACAGCTTTTTGGAAAATTGGTAAATTTTAAATTTGGCCAGATATAGATTTTTCAATATTCTTGAGCAAACTATGCAAACTATGTAAATGGGCGTACAGTTTACGTGCGATTCTAAGTCTGACGTATAAGAGTATATTTTTTGACGATAAAAAACATATTATCAGACCGTTGGCCCCAGATAGAGCGGATCTCTTCGTTGGTCATCTTTCTCCCCCGTAAATTGTTTCTGATGGTTCGTCGGACTAGTTTTGCAAGTACGTCCTGACACTGACCGGTCAGCCTCATCTCTATCCGTCACTTTTTTACTGTCCATCTTTCCGTCCCATTACGGCGATAATATAGTAGCGTGGCTAGCATTTTAGCCAGGGTAGTGAAACGGAAAATGTTGTTTACGTCTTTAATCGGATATACTGTATAGGCTTTCTCGGACGGAACCCTCACTTTTATCGATTGCTTTTTCGTCGTGTTAAACATTGGTATACAGTAGACCCCAGACGCGATGTTGCTCGAAAACACATAAAACAACAAACGTAGGAACGCGAACAAAGAAGTAAAGAAGCGCAATAATTGTCTTCGCAATAGCTATTTCAAACACCATTCTCTTCAATGGTGGCAAAAAACGTGAGTTTTTCGCTTCAACTTTACGATCTTCACGTGAAAAAAAAACTACGGATGAGCACGATTTCCTAAATTTAGAGCTAAATAATGAAACGTCACAAAGTGCGCCAGTCCCACAATACCTTAAGCAAACGCTGAAAAGTAAACTGCAAGACCAAAAAGAAAAACACAACAGGAACACGAGCTGAAATTGAAACGAAATCAGCTACATGTATTTATAGCGAGTGCCGATCATAACAATTCAACGCCTTCCTCAAAAATGTTGTTCGTTTTGTTTTCGAAAAGTGAACCAGTTTGAGTTTTTTTTTTCTTCAAACTTTTCATAAAAAATTTATTAAAACATTTCTCTTCATATCATATCAACAAGATGCTAACGTATTTACGTACAGAAACGGAAGTAGAATTTCATAAACTTCCAAGTGGGGCTAATTCATCTTCCGAATAAAGTTGCGATGTAGGGGTGCTGCGGACCCCGAAAAAGCTCGGACTGCATCTAAAATTCGAATGATTCCAACGTTCACTTTCGTTTTTTTTCGACGCCATCGTCACGTGTCCTCCCATGCATGACACGTTGTTCAAAAATGTTGTTCGTGTTGTTTTCGAGAAGTGAACCAGTTTGAGTTTTTTTTTTTCTCATCAAAATAATGTCACTTCATTCGCGTGGACATTTCTCTTCATCGTCCCTTTCAACAAGATACTCAGAAACGGAAGTAGAATTTTATAAACTTCCAAGTGGGGCTAATTCATCTTCCGAATAAAGTGGCGATGCAGGGGTGCTGCGGACCCCGAAAAAACTCCGACTGCATCCCAAATTCGAATGATTCCAACGTGTTTTTTATTTTATTCCAATGATTCTTTCGTTTTTTTTCGCCGCTATCGTCACGTGTCCTTCCATCCCCCCAGGCATGCAGGTGTTTCCACCGGTCATCTTGGGAGCATGTCCCCTCTCCGACGTAGCCGATCCGTCTCCGCTCCTCTTTTCAGCCCGCGTCGCCCATTGGTGCATTTTGGCGCAGACTAGCTTTTTAAATAGGTTCGGGGAGGGGGCTGTGCCGCCGCCGTCGTTGCTTCGGTCTTAACCCGCTCGGTGTGGAAGGCACGCAGTACGCAGCCTCTTCTTTCTCTTCTTACTTCTACTTCTTTGGTGATGATGAACTGGTGAGCGGACGCTCGAAGGCTCGTTCTCTTTCCGCGTGTTTTCGTCGTCGCATTTTCGTTTCTCCGCCTGCCCCGTGACCCGCCTTTTCGGCGTCGCCACCCCATGCCGATCCGGCGCGGGGATGCTTACGGTCTCTACGCCGCGCCCACGTTGATCTCGACCATCAGCTCGCAACTTTCGACCGTTTGTCGCAACTCCTCAGCCGCACCATGAGCATCCGACGCGTCCGAGGCTCCTTCAAGGGGTCCATCCGACGCTTCACCAGCGTCGAAGCGTCCAAAAAATGCGCCAGGGATTCTTCCTTGCTCTACCACAACGGCGAGTGGAAAATCGTCTATGGTAAGCTACCAGTTTCGTATGTTCAGCATGCTTATTTAAAGCGCAGTTTGGCGCAACTCGCCCGCATTCCCGAGGATTATTCCGCCAAATTAGTTTTTTTGCTAAGCGACGTTGTAGCTACTGGAGACTCTTTACCTAAAGCTGACCCCCCACGAATCGAACTGCTTATCCGGGGACGGATTAACCGGGGTCCTGTCGCTACTTGCGGTAAAAAATACTTGATGGACTGCACTTTTGCACGTTGCTGCGCCTGGAAGTATGCTTATGACTGAGAAACTGTCGCCAGACGATGGCCAAACGTACTATAGTATACCTAGAAAAAAAAAACAAAAAAAAAAACAAGGACGGAGTTAGGGAAAGCTATATGGTAAATTACCCCTAAAAACCTTTATCGGAAAAAGTTCAATGACAACGCTCCAAACAGTTTGTCCAACGGCTGCGGGAGTTTGTCATTTGAAAATTTGAAAACTCCATAGGGTACGCCTGTGGGATATTTACATACTTTCTATAATATTTCAACAGTTCTAAACGACAGTCTACATAATCATATGGTGACCAGACTCGGAGAAGGTTAGAGATTATGGAAGAAAAAAACAAAAAAAAAAAAACAGAAAAAAAAGAGATCCCAAACTCACCAACAATTATTCAACATTAATCTTGCCAGAAGGGGATGAGTCCCCTTAGTGCATTAACGTTGTTGTCGTTAACACCGAGATACTGACAAGTTTTATACTTAAACGATTGCTTGTCATCATACATATACATGTACTGTATTTCGTGCCTTCGACTACGCAGTTCATAACATTTTTGCTTAGTAGTGGAATCAGTTACAAAAACGGCTGAAAAACCTGAATCATTCGAAAGGGGAATACATGTAGTTAGGAAACTGTAAACAAAGGATGAAAAAAAAATTACCAACATTGAGATATTAAAGTATCGTACGAGGAAAGTGCATCCGTATTTTCCGACAAGTCTCTCTCGTCGTTTAATACACGTTTGCGGTTAAACCACTGGTTTCTTGATAGAAGATTGACATTTTGTTTTTAGAAAATAATCGTGTGCGGGAGTAATTAGATTTTCTTGCAATTCCCCATCGTACGTTTTCTTCGAACTAAATTATTAAATAAGAAGTTATTAATATTTATGAAGGATTGTCATGCAATAGCATAGTCTTCCGCATCGGGAGATTCATCACGCATACGTTAAAAAAACCAGTTCCCTCGTAAATAGAAGACTTTCTTACTTATTCATATTTCTCGCTAAATATGAACGTGTTGTGCGTGACTTCAAGCTGCGCATTACTTTTATTAAAAGTTTTCTCTCGCATAAATAGATGTCATTTTGTAAAGCTTGACAGCTTATGAATGAGATTTATTTTTTGCATTAACTAATTTGAGGCCATGTACATTGTAGCAATGGCCAGTGCGCACTGTTAGGCAATGTCTCATGTCACGGCTGCTATGATGGTTTGCCCACTTTAAGGTTGCTAAAGGAATTTCCAGGAAAAAATAACTGAGTAGTATCTTATAGATACTATTCTTTTCAACATGGAGTATTTGTTGAAAAGAATAGTATCTAAGTTATAAAATCAAAAAACTCAGTTATTTTTTCCTGGAAATTCCTTTAGCCACCTTAAAGCGGGCAAACCGTTATAGCAGCCGTGACATGAGAGATTGCCTAACAACGCGCACTTCAGATTTACTATAGGTCTTGTGTAAATGTCGCATCCGCCGCTGCCTGTGCACTCGTAGTTGGTACTGTCAGCTATTTAAAATACTGGGTACATCCAAGTTTCAAATTCTTGAAATGGAATAAATGTGTCGAATAAGCGCGACGGGAATATGAACGAGCAGTGCCAATCTATACTGTACATCACGTGTTCCTCTTCGTAAAGGAGTTTCCCACAAAAACTCAACTGAAAGTGGATTAAGATGAAATGGCGTTGGAATCCGCACATTTTTTGATTTATAAATTAGCCGCCACGTGGAGGGTCAATTTCAACAACTTTAACGGATTTTTAAAGTTAAAGTTTCCCGATATGTTTATTGCTATTTCCACGATATAAAAAAGGAAGCAAAACCAAAACAGACGCCTCTAGGCTGTTAGATAAACTGCATGTGCAGCGATAAAGACTTGCATGGTTATCATGCCATTAGTTTCAATAGTCGGGTGTCTTACAAATTTATTATCAGTTATTACTTTATTACCGAGTTTCTCGAAACGTGCATGAGATTACCGGCTCTTCTTGTTCAGATATTTGGTTTGGATTTAGCTTACGTTATTCGACTATGTTGAATGACTTAATCACAAGCCCTACATTTATTCAAATCTTTTTATCTCAAAATAATGTTTTTCTAAAAGTTATGAAAATTGTGGAAAATTGTTTAAATTATGAAAAACTGATATTAATTCAACAAAGTGACAAATAATCGATTCCAGATACCCGAATATCAATTTCTACATGATTAACACAGTGTATGATCGACACTGGCGTGAAACATACACTGTACAAATAACTGTCCAGAAGACAGATTTTTTCCCGTATTGATTAATTTCGGTGAATCCAATACGTCACTGTCTCAATTGGGAGTCAATGTGTCTCAGCGCAAATCTTCATGATAGAAAAGTCATCAATCTGTTTCGCCGCTGACCCATCGCTATATAGTATATATATATATATACACAACCCATTTTATCAGCGCAAACGTGACATTGCGAGAAGTGTATTATTTTGTATCCTTCAAGAAATAATGGTATCGGCATTTACTCAGGTTTACACATACCCTTTCCTATTCAGAGGTCTACATATCCATTTACTGGTTTGCCTATAAAGTCTTACGACTATCACGGATCAAATTTCGAATGAAATTCGCTTTGGGACTGTGAGCACGTAAGGAAAAATGTTAATCTAAAATCCAACCGTGCCAAACCAGAGGACACCAAGAAGGAGATAGACGCGGATCTACAGTATAGCCCGATATCTTACGCCGATATAATAGATTTTGGCCCAGGCTTTCAAATTTATTATACAGTGTTGCTTGCAAGTTTATGGATGTCAAGAGTGGTGTTTCTAGTAAATTATCATATATAATCTTGCGCGAGACTGCCTGCACGGCTAATGCATCGGAGGAAGGGAATTTTAATTACGGCATCTCTCGCATCGAATAAATTTTGATAATGCGTTTTTTGTGATGTCCGATATCTGATATAGTCTATAGGCATGCATATATGCACTCGAGTCCAAAAGCGCCGTTTTTGAAAACCCTTTCCACTTGTTTTGCGATACACTCTTTATTTAGGATTCTCTGTTTTGCAAACGTATAGAAAGTGGTGCCAGGTACTACAGGTATCGTTGAAAAATCAAGGCACACTTCAGCATATTTTGCGAATGTATTCGAAGAATTAATCGACAGAAGAAATTGACAAGTTTCACTTTTGTTAAAGGCTCGTAAAAGCAGTGTCCTTCTAACCCCGATATATGATGTTTCGTAGAATTCATGATGTTGTTTTTTTTTTCTGAGAAAATTGCATATTTTCGCATCCTCTTCTTAAAACTTTGAATGGCATTTTAAACGCATCCATGTGCGCACGCCTCTCAGCTGATTCTCGGTGGCAGTCAAAGCCAGTTGAAGTTCAGTGTCAAAGGAGAATTCCAACGCGACTCAGCTGACTAAAATGTCTGATTCATTCATTGCTTCTATTCTGGCTATTTGCGACCCCTGAAAGCTGAAATACTCTGGCAGCATCCTACTGCGAAGGCGCATAAGATAGTCGTGATATCACTTAACGCTAAGTAAACAGGACGCTTGCATTGTCAGCAATTTCTGAGAAAAATAGCTCATTCAGCGAACGTTCGCCAACGTCGTTCAGTGCGCCTTATAATGTATCGAACTTTTGTTTCTTATTTGAGGAAATCCTTTAGGGATACACCAGCAATTTACGAGCAATTTGTGGAACTCGTTGCCGTCCATGTCGATTAGTGCCTTTTTATTTGGGTCTCGACGTACATGTACTTCTTACGCGCTTTAATCGGATGCTCGTATTTTCTCCACTGAAATTCGTATCCTCGTTTATAAAAAAATGTTATCGCTAATGCTGAAACACACGTCCTGAAGCGACTCTGTTGCAGACCTGTCATTATATATCATCGCATAATGGATAATCAAATATTTCAGCGAGTAACAGTATAGTTATATAATCCGATTTTTACGATAGAGTTCATCCATCCCACCTTTATTTTACGTTTTGCAGCAAAATATCCATGTAGTTTTCCATGGTTTTTATCACGATTTTCCCTCCTTTCATCAATTAACCAAAATTGATGTAATTAAAAAATTGTATCTTGCTTATCTTACACATTCATTTATGCGAGTTAATGCAGTAGTTAATGCCTGATCATGCAGCGCATATCGGGTGAATTTGATAATGGGTTTCTTTGAAAGATTGTACATTGAGTCGATAATTCAGCAATGGGTTCCATTTCTAAAAGATAAAACCGAATGTTTCAAGGCGAAAATCTGAGTTATATAGAGGTCAAGTGAAATGTTTAAAACTGTTATCTCACGTATGTTGCTTATACACTGTAGAATGGCTAAAACCAGGTTAAAGCTTTCCGTCGATGAACAATTAGCTATCCATTATCGAAAAATGGGTCAATTTGAAAACACCTTGGATTGATGAAAACCAAGTTTTCCGAAAGCTTCGTTTTTCTAAATTTAATACAATCCGATTTCTATTGGGTTTCACGTCATAGCTTATCTCGTTTAACACTTATGATGCGTCATTTTGAGTAAAGTAAGACCGGAAGTTAATGCTTATTCCATTCGCTTTGTTTATGAATCCTTCCTCTACAACTTTTGCCAGGAAGTTCTATCGTTAATGATTGAAAAGAGAATTTGAAAGACCTGGAAGACAAATTTTATGGACATTTTTATCCTGCATGACACTGTTCACTTACACTAGCTGTACCTTCTACTTTATTGTATTTTTTTAAAACATTTTTTGCAAAAATGTAAGAAAAGCACGGGAGCGGTTTTGAATTTAAAATCATCCACCAGTCCCTCCGCCATTGATTTTTCCAAGAACAGAAAAGTTTAATTTAAATAAATTTGCTTTTCAAATCTCGCATCAGCATGCGCCTAAGAGACGCATCCTTTTCAAATTGATAATTTTGGGGGTGAAAAAAAAAAGATACGCAAATTTTTCTTTATTAAAGAAAGTTAAGGTCGACTTTGGCGACCCCGGGAAAGGAAGTATAGCAAATTGCTTTAACAAATTCTAATTCGCTTACGAACTTGTAGCGGATCATCATCATGACGAACACCGTGAGTACCTCGGAGGCCTAAGGGCATTCCGCCGAGTTTACTGCCCTTAAGTTCACTCGTTTTGTTCCCATTGAACTGAAATAAATCGATCATTTTTCAATCGATAAAACGCGTTGAAAGGTTCATAGAAGGCCATCGTGCAGCGGCATAAAAGGGGATTTTTTTAATCTACGATTATCCTTCGTTCGCGTTAATCTAGACGTGAAATGCAATCATAATTATCCTAAATACACGCTCGCGTACCGCAATTAATGAATTCATTATCCCATCGGCTAATAGTTTATCGATTGCTGAGCCTCGGTTGAACTCTGCGGGCCCATAAAGCCATCACCTGTTTTTTTTTCTTTGCACCCCACGAGCATGCTTCATAACTTACGCCTCGGGTCTCTCATCGACTACTTGAGTATACGAATGCGTGATATCGGTCGCCGCGTACCATCGGAGGTGGCGTGATTTGAATATATAATTTATCCGAAAAAAACTCCGGCGACATTTAACTGGTTCGATGTCTAATAGTTTTGGGGGCAATGACTTTTCTTGGTTCGGTCGTCTGCTGCTTTTTCCGACTCGGACAAATTGGTTAGGCAGCGACATGGCGTGAATTATTAACGAAACGGGGGCTAACTCGCGTGGCATATGAAATCTGCGCTTAAATATTTGATGGCGTCTACCGTTTTTGGGCACACCTGCCAATCGCGCTATTGGAAGCCACTCGTCAACGTATACATGTAGTAGGCTAGCTCGACTTCCGTAATCCAAAGTTTTTAAACTACTATCTACGCTAGTAGTTCATGGTGCTAGACATAATTGCATCCTCTATACGCCGCATTGTTTGTCGACTAGTTATTAGACGTTAGCGTGGGTGGAGGATACTTCAGTTCCCCCGGGGTTCGTATCGGATCCACGATAGCTTTAAAGTTTTAGGAAGTATTTATCGACGTAAGTTTGAGTGGTTCGATATTGATAAAGCGTGGAAAACAAAAATCTGCCGTCTCGTTCATTGCCCCTGTGAAGACATTTTTGGATGGCAGCATTTTTAGTCAAACGCAGTCTGCTACTTCATCGTTTTCATAAACAATCGTCGAAATCTATATATATATATATATATATACAGTAGAACCCGGATAAGTAGAAACCCGATAACCGGACATGGCGAAACCGGACATGTCGCCCGGATGAAACCGGACATGGCGAAGCCGGACAAGTCGCCCGGGCAAAACCGGACATGCGAAATCGGACATGTCGCCCTGGCGAAACCGGACATGTTGCCCAGGCGAAATCGGACATGTCGCCCGAGCGTTTAGTTAGGTTTCTTTTTTTAAAAATCTTTTTGGCATTAATTAGCACCACCAGGAATAAAAGGGACCATCCAGATATGATGTCACGTCTTTAGGGGGAGAAGGGGTAGGCTGAATTTGTGACAAATCGTGTCAATAGGAGTGGGGGGTAGACAGTCAGTGTGATGTCACGTTCTTATACAAGTTCATGCCAATGATAAACAGTCGCCCTTTTATTCAAGGTTTTAATCCAGTGTTTCATGTAAAGTTAATATTAAAAAGTGTGTGTGGAATAGTTCTTTATCATTGCAAAGCTACATGTGGGGTTGAGTGATGCAGGGGATGGATATGAGCATGCTTTCCTTGAATGACTGGGCAGAATGTCCATGGACTGATGCTTATGGCGAATTCCAATAGTCCAAAAAGTGTACACTGAGTGTACGTTTCTGCACTGGTTCCATTCCATTTGTCCACGGTGCATACTTCAGTGATGTTGGTGCACCCCGGACTATTCCATTTGTCCAAAAAATGTGCACTGAGTGTACACTGACTACGCCGTTGAAAGAGCCAGTGTAGTCAGGGCATCCAACATGGCGGATTATGACATCGTCATAATTTAAAAAATGACGTCATCCAGATTTTAATGGATGACGTCATCATAAGAATTGTTATGTGCAACGTCATCAGAATTTGAATGGATGACGTCATTCAATCGGACGTTTTTCGAACATTTAATCGGATACGATCATTCGACGGATACTCTTTCAAACTTTTAATTAATCGGGCAACTTATCGGAAATTTAATCAGGCATTTTTTTTGTACAATTAAAAGGGAATTTGTTGAGACACATAATCGGACAATTTTAGGACATCTGAAACACCAAAACTACTTCCTAAAGTTGGTGTTTTTGTGTTGTGGCTTCAATTGAGAAAAACAGAAATGACTTAATTGACTAAAATTCATGTTTTTTCAATCTTGACATATGTTAGCATAATTCAAGTTTTACTATCTTTAAATTAGACAATTGCATATAAGTTGTGTCATCATGGCAATATTAACGATAAGCGATAAACAATACTTTGAATTTTTTATAGAGTCATATTCAAAATGCTACAATTGCTGGAGGAGTTGCTGCTGGAACCGCTGCTGATGCTCTGATTGGACCAGGCAATGCACTCATCGTTGGTGCTGCTGGTGCCGTTGTTACGATTCTAGGAATGGATTACTTGCAAGTATATCTCAAAATGCATTAATTACCCTTAATCACTCAAGTTTAAAATGTTTCTCCAGCATAAGCAATGTCCAATAATCCAATTTAAATATTTTTAGCCAGTGCTTCTAGATAAGCTTCACATTCACGACACAGCAGGCGTTCACAATCTCCATGGGTTGGTTGGAATATTAGGCGGGGTAGTAGGATCTCTGGCAGCAGCAGTTGCCACAGAAGAAACATATGGGCCAGGGTAGGCTACCACTCAAAAGTATTTCATTTAACTATAAACACAGAAACACGTGGTTAAACAAGATGAGAAAAGCCAGTGATACACATGTCTAATGTAATGATTGATCGATTATGAAATGTACAGTTCCTAGAAGCCAAATGGACACCCAAATAAAACAGCTTTTACAGGAAAATTAAAAACGAAAAATAATTCGAAATTTGAATATTAATATAATTGCGGTGGAAAAAACATCAATGCATTACAAACTAATCTTAAGAACCAAATATTTATGATGACCATTGCAATGACAGGTAAATTGATGACGCAAATAAATGGCAAGGTAAAGTGAAAATGAGACTTGTAAATTCAAAAAAATGTAAATTCTCATATTAATGACATTGAGTTATTTTACACATTAGAAATATTATTGAATTGTTTGTCTTTGTTTTCAGCAAAAATGTGGTTAATTTTAAAACGAGTGCTTATAGTAATATATAAAAATGAAAAAGGAACAACATCCTTAACTTTATCTGTAAAAAATCAGAAAGATGAATTCAATTAACAAAAAAGAACTTAAAAAAAGAATTTAAAAGTTTTTGAATAAGATTTTATTTACTATAAATGAAGTAAATTTTTAAAATTTAAATTAGATAATCATTAAAGATTTAGTAATGAGGATTGCTGTTTTAAATAAACAGTTTGAGCTTTGAATTTCCCATTTTAAAAATGGGTGGTCAGATATAACTTAAATATTTTTAAGTGAAAACAGACGCATAATATTGCAGTTATCACGTAAGTTAAATAGCATCTTAAGATGGGTTCATCGTATATTTTATTTAAATGAATATTGCAAATACTGAAAAAATAGCCTAATGTTTTTGAAGGTTGTTTTCGTGTAAAATCCAAACATCCATACTTTAAGATATGTCAACGCATAATAACCATTCGAGGTTCTTTTAGGGTTCTTCGGAAAAACTCCGCCTTTTTTTCTTCATAAGGATACTTCGAAGAATATCAATTAAAAATGGCAGCCAAATCAGCATTACAGGCCTTCAAGGAATGTTCCATAGTTCTAAAGGTTCGTTAAGGAACCTCTTCAGGATGTCAGAAACTTTCAGTGTTGCGCGCAATTTTAGTTTTATGCTTAACTGTTGGCTCGAGGAAGTTGGATTTCGAAAATAAAATCAATGTTAAGGTACTTTTTTGGATTATTTCGGTTCACTATATTGCAACGTTTTCGTCGTGAAAACGAAGTGCTATTCAGTTGAATAGCTGCTATCGTCCTGAAAATGTATAATCCTGTTTAGATGTTATAACAGATGTACAACTGCTATGGTGTACAGTAAAAACTGAAATGTTTGGCACAGTAATTTGAACGTTTTAGGTTAGGTCAGATTAGGATAGGTTAGGTTATATTAGATCACCTTATCCAATATTTCCAATTTTATTCTATGCCATAGCAGTTGTACATCTAAATAGCACTTCATTTTCAAGTCGAAAATACATGGAACCACGTGCAAATTCATATTTTAATTAATTTCCGAGACTTATCTTACAATTGGATGTTTGTTCCAAAATTTGAATGTTTTAAATCAAATTACTGGGTTACTGCAGCAGGTATTAAGCCTATATAATATCACTTCGTTTTCACAATGAAAACATAGCAATCATATAGGCCTATCTATACTTTGGAATGGATGATGCTTATCAGGATTTCGGGAACTGAGATATTCCAAAATGGATTGCCTTTCAAAAATCATCCTTAAAAGGTTACGATGTATTGAATCTTTTCAATTTATAAAGAATCTTTAAAATTTATAAGGAAATTTTGCCATTTACAACGAACCTTTACAAGGGTTCAGTGTATTGAAATTTATTATTGTATTTAGAACCTTTTAGAAGGCTCTTGAAAAAGAAGCTTTCTTGGTTTCTTCGAAGTATACCTAAAAAGATTCTCCCGGTGTAGCAAGGGAAAGAACCTCAAAAGGTTCTATTTGGTATACTTTTTTTACAGTGTATATCACATGTATCATATTGTGTAATATGTATCTACAAATATTTCAGGTTGTACTTGGTTTTTCCAACAATGACGCCAGCAGCAAATAGTTCTAAATTTGAAATTCTGCAAGAAATCATCCCCGATTTGGTTCCTGGACAAAATCGAACTCCTGCGGTACAAGCCGGATATCAACTCTGTGCGATTGCTGCATGTTGCATAGCCCCTATTATAGGTGGTGCAATTACAGGTACACTATTTACATTTTCTGATGAAAAATACTGCATGGTTTTCAAATTTCACACCTATATGTACATTTAAAAGTTTAAAATAATTCAAGTGCTTCTCTTTAGTATTTTAGTATTATTTTTATCCATTCCAACATTTTCCAATTTATGGGATGGCTTATAGGCGTCTGAAAGGAATTTTGTCTGTTGGTACGAGGTTTATTCCTGTCCCATTTTATTCTCAACTAGCTTGAAAACCCGGCTTTGCCCGGGGAATCATAAATGTGCACTAAAAATGTATACAAAAATAAATTAAATAAAGTAAACATAATTCGGAAAATTCAGGAAAGAATGAGTTAATTATGAAAAAGTCAGGGAAATTAAACGTATTAATGTTGTCAAAATCCAAAATGAATGGCCCTTGCAACCCTTG
>JAQGAO010004828.1:0-14476 GCA_034697705.1 Ommatoiulus sabulosus
ACAAATTCGAATGATTACGTCATTAAAAAAGAACGTGAACGAGGGCAATTCGAAAGTAAAGAGAACAACAATATTTGAACAAATTTTCATTAAATTCCATTAACAAATAACCATTTTATGATTTTTATCCCAATTGGCCCAACCTGTATATGTATGCCATATGTGATGCATTAATTGTGCATTATCTGACTGAACAAGCATGAAAAATTGAATTAAAAGGTTTTTTATATAAATTAAAGTGCTCCCAAATTCTCTATAACTCAAATAATTTGAGTGACTGAGTATACGTTGCCTCCCGAAAATCTAGTGAGATTGGAAACTGGATCAGAAAAATGCAAAAACAAAATCACGTAAAATAATGACCTAAACGATATTTCAAATAAATTCGTTCCATTTCGAAATTATCTGGTTCTGTCTTTCTTTATAAAAATTGTCACTATTTTCATAAAACTTCTCATTATTTCCAGAAAAATTGGGCACAATTCCCAGAAAAATTGTCAATGTTTTCAGCAAAAATTGCAAGATTTTCAGAACAATTGTCACCATTTCCAGCAAAATTTCTATTATTTACAGCAAAATTATCCCTATTGCCAGAAAAATTGCTGTGTTTTTAAGAAAAAAATAAATCAATTGAAATGTTTTCCACGATTTGGAAAAATGCATAATTTCCCTCATTGGGTCAACAATATGTCCATGGAAACATAAAACCCGGGATATTTAACCCGAGATAATTGGAAGTTGTACAGCTTATAGAGAAAGTACGAAATACATGTATACATTACTGTATACTGTACCAGTATGCCGACTCGACGCTTTTTTAGGTGTCAATTTTACGGTGGTAGTGTCTTAAAAATACCAAACTAAGCCACACCCTTATATCGCTATTATCGAATCATATCGCGTCCTAGGTGATGTCTAAGATATTTTTAAGACACTGCCACGTGGTGTGTGCAGTCGTATTTTGACACCAGACCATCAAAGGTATCCACATTCCGTATACTGTGTTGGCCTACATCACAGATTAATAACAGGTATGGTTTTACAATAAAGCATAGAAATCCCAGAAAAGTTACATCTAAATTCACCGACACATTTCAAAAGCACGAGTTTTATACTTCAAGGGTCATGAATTTTTACATCTTAATCAACTCTGTAAGCCCAATTTCTTCATTGTTTTCAGCACACAAAAAATAAACAAAAATATAAACGCAAGCCTATACACTTGCTTATCAAAGAGGAACCAGACGACAAGAAGCCATAACATGAGTGACATTTTCGCATAAGCATATAAAGAGGAATTTGCCACGATAGGGTGACCATGCATGTAGCGAGCTACAGAGCACCTTAAAAAATCGTCCAAAATTCCTGAAGGTACATTACACTAGCTTGTACTGTCTAACAACAAAACGAGAACTACGACACAAACAAGGCTGTCCATGATTCAATATGCCATTATTTTTCTGCATTAACATACATGTAGGTATACAATTGAATTCGGATAATCGGTATATATACCAGAGCGGCTTATACGCTCGCATGAGGGGTTCGCACAAAACTGATGTCTTTCCCTATATCTATTATGTGAATCGATATGTAGACATTTGTGTCCTATTTACCTCTTGACAAGCAGAGGCGCCAACGGCAGAAAACATTGGCTAGTGGGACACAGACCGATACGTCCACAATAGGACCCTGCTTTTGGGCCTAATGAGCCTCCACTGTTCCCTCCGAAAAATCCCATAGCGCTCGCCCAGTGGGCAGCTGCAGGGGGATGGACGTGTCCTTTCAACATTCCCGAATCCATAGGAAGTTGGCTTCAACACATTAGCATGCTTTCAGTATACTTGTACTTGTATTCGGCATATGCTTATATATTGTCACTTTCAAAACTCAATAATGACATAAGCGTTAAGTCTAACATCCAGCCTCAATTCAATTTCGGCATTAACAGTAAGGGCGAGATGCAAATATATGGATTTGGATTCGCTTTTTCATGTTGCTCCATGTGTCCAAGTTGTAGAACAAAGTTCGTAGCCCTTATGGGACATGTCAAAACATGACAACAAGAAAGTGATTTATCCACTCATGAAATCACATACATAAGAAATTAAAATATTTAATACCAAGGTTTTTATCGCACATCCTATATATACAGTATAGTTATAAGTATGTGACTTGTTTTGATGCGCATCTTAAATGTTTAAAACATGCAGCCATGGTGTTTCTCACATATTCGGTCATAGGATATTATCTATATTGCAGTAATATTTTCATCGGTATATCTGTATATTCTGAAACTGGTAAAAATTCAAATCAAATAATATATTTTATCTATACTGCAATATAAACTTTTCGGCTTTTCTATCAGTATATTCTGTAACTGGCAAAAATTCAAATCAAATTAATTATGGAACACAGATTGATGCAAAAGTCTGGTTACACGCAAATTAAGTGATGTAGTAAACACGTCAATTTCGTCAAACCAAGTCAAGAACTTTGAAATTTCAAAAATAATTGTTAAATTTATGTGGGAAAACAACGTAGTAAAGCTTTCACTGACGGCTTACTTGTTATGCTGTGAAGCCCAATGTTTTATTGTTTTGTTTAAAATTGTTTGCAACCAGTACTTGTAGTGTTACTTGATTCTATTTCATTAATCAATACCAAGGATTGTCATTTTCACCTTGTTTTCTTGTTTTTACACACAGGATGTTTATGAATTCATGGCTCATTACAATTTTCACTCAAATCCATAACAGATAGTTTTTGGAATTATCCCCATAGGAAGATGATAAGCCCAACATTCTCATTGACAAATATATTTAGCAACCTTTATATGTAATTAACACCTACACGTGAGTGATTATAATTAACGAAATGTCATTAACGGATCGAATGCATTAATTTACAAGGGGGAAATGTGGGTATGTGTTATCCATGTTTCTTGTTCAGTATCGTGTTGCCAAATTCTTTATTCTTGTAATAAAGTCCGTCTTCCTTTCCCATCCCTCCTCATCTTCGAAAATAGGTTATAGGTTCTTCCCCAGCAACGTGCAGTGATCTATTTTGCTATTGTTGCCGGTCCCAAGCCCGAATTAATGAGATGGGTTAGGAAGATGAGTGGCGATGAGCTGCCTTTTACAAACCCAATAAGACAATTGATATCTAGGTCACCAACGGGTACTGCGCCCATGATGCTCAAAGATAACTGTTATTACAACAAAACCTAATAAATGAGAAAATTCGGCCAAACACCAGAATTGTCGGAGAGATGACGTCATCACAAGCATTTATAGCATTTTGATGACTTCGCTCTTCATTAGTGAGAAGACCAACAAAGACACGGTATGAAGATATTTTTTTCGAAACAATCCTCGAATGGGTCTTGCTGGGCAACACATCTAAAAGAGTTGAGTCAAAAAGCAGAAGTCAATGTCGTATTGATTTTAATATAAACCTTCAATAAACGTATTTCCATCCTAACGCACAGATGGCGCTACTTGCAACAACGATTCCTCCACTGCATGGAGCCAATATCCCCTGGATGCTTACAGCTGACAATAAGGAGGAATATCTTGTATAGAAAACAACCAAAATCACAGCCACGATCGATACCAAACCATGTTCTTCGGCTTAATCGATAGACCAAGAAGATCATCATAATCATCATGAAGCTCGCCTCTCGAATTAAGCTGTGGTGAAACAACGATTAGAGACATCTGCTTTATAGCACATGCAGTCCGAAGCATCCAACATTCAGCCTAGTCATTGGTCAAAGAACGGTTCGTTCGGTCGTCCGCTGTTCGGAGGAACCTTCCACGGTTAGGGCCTTGTGCGGATGCTGTCGTGCCTCATGAGGCCAAAAACGCTTCCACAATAGGCCTTGATTAGATTGTCATCGTTGCACGCACCCCTGAGCCGTCGGTCCCTGTAGCGCGATTCAAAGGCCGTAATCTAAAACCCGAAAGCATTGAAAGTGAGGTGACGAACGTTGGAAGGTAGCCCCTCCCATGGCACTACAATATTTTCCCAGGCCTCAACATGCTGTTTACAGCAAACACCGATGATCTGAATTGCGGCCCTCAAAGGCTATTTAACTAATCCGAGGCGAGCAGGGGCGTGCGGGCCAACATCCTGCCATTTATCCGGCCCTTTCAACCAGGGAAAAGGGCCTACAAATAGGCTCGCATGTACTTCCATTGATGCGAACGAAGGTGACGGCCCAAAAGACACCAAGAATGGGCCGCCTCAAAGGAAAGTTTAGATGGAAAAACACGCCGATAATGCCAGGGCACAAAAAATAGCGGGGGCCCATACTGCGCCGTTCAATGACGGATACATACGCAAAGAATTGACAAAAAAACACGGGAAACATACGAAGAAAAAAGAGAAAAAACGCCACGCTCGAGTTACTGTATGACATTACGCCGGTGGGCATGCGTGAAAAAAGCGCCCCCTTTTAATATGCCTGGGGGAATTCTGGGACGAGGAGAGAACAGCAGAAGTTGGCCGAGATAGAAAATCGGTCGAAAAAACACCACTAAACAACGCCATCTATGCTGCATCACGAGTAACTGCAAACCAACATGGCGTCTTGTTGCGTGTACTGAAACGAACGGTATGAACGAATAGATCTCCTTATCGAGTTTTTAGGGGTAATCAGATAGAAGCTTTGCGAATCGCACTTTGGCAGTCGTAAAGTCACGTGTATACAAAAGCAATTCAATTAGCGTGTCGACAGGCCCATCCATATAAAAATATTGGAAAGACAAGCCATTTTATGGATGAAGAAGAACTCTCTAAGGGTTAGAAGCCCTTCAGGAGTATAGGTGAAAGTAGTTTGTGCAGCGGTAATAATATGAGTTGTCATTTTCTGGTCCAAAGATGAGCTGCAAGAGTTGCATTTGAAATTTGGAAGACATTTCTCAGCATGCATGTACATGTACATGTATGTATATCGAACATTTGCAGTATTGGAGATCATGAAGCCTTCTTCTGCAGTATACATGTACATACAGTAGGCTAACATCGACAAAGTTGAGCGTCACCTCATATGTCGGAACATCCATCAAAAGTGACTGAAGAAGAAATTTTAGCCCCAGCACTGCATGCAGTCGCCGCAGACAGAAGTCAGAATTTCAAATAAAATGTGCACTGTCCTGCTGGCAAAAAAACCATCATTTAGCCATGTTTAAAATTCAATGATGTCGATTCAACCGAATAATATATTCATACTTTGCATAATTGTATAGTATTATGATTAATTGCTTTAGAAAGAAAATAGCGTCAAATGTGCAGTAATTTAAGATGTCTGACATCATTTGAACTACATTAAACGTTCTACATGCAGTACATGTATATTGAAAATTATACAAATAGCGTCATTTATCATGTTTTTTTGTTCATTCTGCAGCAGAATCTGCTTTCCGAAGCAAATTATAGCACATATTGTACAAATGAGTATTTGCATTGCAAAGTATGCAATTAAATATGCAATTGTCTGTCTGTACTGAACTTTTCAATCCACTCATAGACCGAACGTTTGGAAATTACTCGGATCTTAAACATTTCACAAATTTCAGCTCCTGAAATGCCTTCAATAGTATAAAAAACCGAACAGACAGCTGCTGAGCCACTATCTGCCCGGAGTCCATCTTTGCTTTCGAATTTTAATCACGTGCAATTTTTGAAACTTATCTTTTAATGCTGAAATATTTTCATGGATGATGGAAGAATTTCTCAAATAAATTTCATTAAAATCCATATATACGATTTCTTTAATGCATGCTTGCGGAAACTTAATGAATGCCTCTCGTACGTTTTAAGTCTTTAATAAGGGTATTCAGAATGAAAAATCGCGAATCGCACTTTGACAGTCGCGAAGTCACGTGTACCAAATCAATGCATTAATTAGTTTAGAAATTTTGATATAGCATTGAGTGAGTTTTTCAAACCAATTAGCTTCTCGATTTTGCACAGTGACTGCACGACTGTCAAAATGCGATTCGCAAAGCATCCGTCTGAATGTAAATCTACATCGTACATCTGAGGCAAAGTAAATTATGCCCAATTTATTACAACATCTTATTTTTACCAACTCAACCAGAAGCAAAAGTAATGTATTCACAAATTACATGTATACATGTATCTGGAAAACCAGCCATGCCAATGTCCTAAATTAAGATAACATTTGCCGGTCAAAACGACCGAGACATTTGAAACGTAGGATCATATACTTGTAGGAGTGGTTTTTTGCAGCCAGTAGCAAGTTTCTCCGAAACGAAACTTAAACGGTCATAACTGCGTGTCAGTGGTCAAGTTGTCGTGGCAACAATGCGGAGAAACGTTGTTTTTATTTTCGGAATATTTCACTGCTTCTTTTATGGCATGCAGGGGTATAATGGTAAGTTGTTACAATGGCCTGTAGTGGGTGACCCGCTGCCAATGATGTCAATAGTAAATAAGTCCCCCTAGGGGTCCCGTACCTCCTGCACGTCATAATAGTGTCCGAAAAAGAAGAAAAAAAACTGCCATTCCAGCGGAGACAATGTCGAGTGGACGCAAGCGAGGTTGGTTTTTTTTATATTTTATTTTGCGTAGTGTAATTGAAATGTGGGCCGAGTGACCCCTGGCCAGTGGCCGTATCAGTAGCAGCAGTTAGCTTCGCGTGTCAATAAAGTGTTCCGTCCAGCGCTTGACAGCTAAGAGTAATAAAACAAGGATTGCTTCATAAACATTGTCAGTAGCTGCTTGTTTCAGGACTCGAGTTGTTTTTTTGCTCGTTCAGCGGCTACTGTTTTATTGTTGTTTGTGAACTTGATTTCGGCGGTGCCGCCATGCAGGACCAGGTAACGAAGCCCCCGGGCCAACACCCTCTTTCTAATGGCTTCGCCGCTGACAGGAGTTTGTCCGAAATCGTGATTTACGCCATGCTCAACCCAGACTGACTTCTATTGTCCAGATATGAAGATGTGTAGCTAGTGACTTACGATTTGGCGCGGGGGTCGTCCATACAAGGCGTCTTTTCCACTCCGATCTAGACATCCAACTTTCTCATAACATTTTTTTTTCTAGGAAAAAAATTATTCTACATGGACACACTAATGTTTTTAGGAAAGAATTATAAAGTCCAGATCTATTTCCCCTCATGGAGCATCCCCGCTAGCATGACTCGTCAAGATCCTCCTCCTATTTCTTTTAGAAAACAGGGTTCCCCCCAGACCTGGAAAACCTGGACAAGTCAGAGAAGAATAACTTGTTTTGAAAAAGTCAGGGAAATTAAACGTATCGATGTTGTCAAAATTCAAAATTAATGTTTCTACGTGGTTACCTAGTTCAGGAGCCTTTGCAAAATTGTCACCAATTTCAGATGATAAATCTGAAGAATCTTCACCAGTTTCCGCGGACACATTTGCAAAATTTTATAACTTTTGCAAATTTATCACTTGCAAAATTTTCAACCTTTTCGGAGGACATGTAATGTCCGAGGATAATTCCGAGGATAAATTATCAATATTTGTTAAGTTTTAAGAAGACAAACTTGCAAAACTTTTCCGAACAAAAACAAGAATTTTCAACTGTTTTCGAGTACAGTTTTTTTTAATTTTTCAACAGTTTCAGAGAAATAATTTGCCAAATTCAAAAACATTTCAAAAACACATTTGAAAAACTTTCAACATTTTCCGAATACAAATTTGTATAAAATGTTCAAAATTTTGTTATGTTAATTTTGCAGAATATTGAATATTGTCTTATGTCGATTTGGTAAAATTGTGGCTAATGTTGGCATATGTAAATTTTGACATTGTCCTTGGTCAGGGAAATTTGTTTTAAAACCTGGAAAAAAAGGAAACTTGAATATGAAATTTCTGAGGGGGAAGTAGTGGGGGGAACCCAGTAAAATTTTAAAATTCGTAATTTTATTTTTAAACAAAAATAAACTTGGAAAGAATGCAAAATCAGTGGCGCGAAAATGAAATGCAACGGATTTTTTTTAAATAATTTTGGATTGTTGCCAAGTTTATTAATTTTTTATAATAATAAAAGGACGAATTTTAAAATTTTATAAAAAATAATAGGATATACTCTTGACTAGTCATACTTCAAGGGGGTAAATAAATCTGGACGTTATACTCGTTCCATAAAAAGATTGTTTGTAGTATAATTTGTAATCCTATTGCTGGTACAGGGATTTGAGAGGGTGGTAATTAATCATTTTTTATCCAAACCTTTATCGTTCTTACTTATGTTGTTACTATGATGTTGTATTTTATGCTAGAAATGTTCAAAAGCAATTTTTGATAGAGTACTAATCAAACTAACCAAGGAAGAAATGTTTATTTTTTTACCAAACAAAATCAGCTAATTCTAATTGTTCTAAAAATTACGATTTTTCTAAAAACAAAACATTAACTTTTTTTTTATAAAATAAAATGACGAGTTTTTCTATTTCCTATCACTATACACGTTTTTACCAAAAATATATTTACCAATATTACCAAATAAACGGTACTATTTTTCCAAAATAAAAAACGACAATTTGTCCCAAAAACAATGCATCAAAACGATACAATAACACTAATTTTTAATATAATGAAGTCGTATAAACTCGATAACTGTGTAGTGTGTTGCAACACTATACCTGTACTGTACATGTCGCATTTTTCGGATAGTCCTGTTAAATTCGGGTGTTTACTGTTTTAGATAACTGCGGACAAAATAGACATACCGAGCTCGTCTCATCAATGTACATGTACCTCGCATTAGTTACACGTTTGTCCAACATTCTATATACACTTTATTACACGAGATATCTCCATAAATGAGCAAAAAAGCGGTAAAAAAGTATAATAAACTCTATATATTTAAGAAAAAAAACACAAGATTGTACGATGAACAAAAATTAAAGGGATATCAATTTTATATTATTTTCAGGTACTCGGTCACTGAAATATGTTGTTTTAAACAAAATTAAATAATAGTTTAGAAAGGTTTAATTCAAATTTATCGCCTGTACACGTCATTTTGCAATAAATGCATCATAGACACTCCCTAATAATCTGACACATTTTTACATTAAAGTGGGAAATTTAAAATTCTCACCACCAGCCTTTATCATTTGAAATTTTGGACCACGTTTTTTATCGATAGTCCTTTAATTTATGTTCATCATGCAATGTGTTGTGTTTTATATCAAATTTATGGAGATGTTTGTTGTATAAATATGGAATGTTGGAGGTGCAATAGCTGTAACTAACTTTATTCTAGAAATCATTATGGTTCTCTGTAGAGAAGAGCACTTCTGATACACGTTCTGAACACGTTCTTTAAAGAAAAGCCTTTGACAGACCTCCTTATCATCTCTCCTACAGGTATGAATGTGGATCTATAGGACACCCTGTATTATTACAGTATAATTACTAGCTATTTAACTTTAATTCTAAATCGCGCGGCGATGTCCCAGTGTAGTTTAGACCTGCGATTTTTCTCCTTTCCTATCCAGGTACAGCATCTCCCCCTCCCAAAGTCCGTTGGATCATTCTCCCAAGATTGTCCAATAGCCTCCAAGAAATTGCCTACAGAGTTGAACGATTTTACAACCTATGTACGTTACTCGAACCCAGCAAGTTCTGTACGCAGAAACCAAAAAAGCAAAGAAGTCAATTTGAGAGGTAGTTTGCCAAACTCCCCTGAACCCCATGCACTGTCCATCCGACTGTCCTTAGATTTATGGCGTAACAATGGCGAGGAGCTCCTGCAGTTAGTTAGTCGACTGTTCCCCCCAAGTTCACATATAAATTAGAACCGAATTCGGCGTTTTTCTTTTTTCTTGTCCGGTCCCCCCTCGACCCTCGTCCGGCTTCAATCAAACTATGACAGCCTTGCATTTTTGGGCTAAGGGAGCTGTCACCCCATCGCGCAGCGCCAAAGGGTAACCCCCCTTCTCTACGTAAGCTTGACAACTTACTTCTTAAAGCCCTCTTCGCTCAGCTTACTTAGGAATTCCCAGCATGCTCCGCATTCTTTTGTATAAACAAGAGTCACTAAAAGTCAATTGGAACAAACAGACGAGGAAAATATAGCTTTTTTTCCACGAGGATCTTGCTCACGGTTCGATCGCTGCAACGACCAACGACAAATTCCTGAGTCAGCTTAAGCATGTTGCGCTTAATTGACCGTTTACGTGAAATAAAACGACTAAAAGTCGCCATTTTCTACCCACCCTCCACAGCGCGTTAAAGTTTAGTAGAATATATCGAATAAGGAGAACTTGCTTTATAGGAATTTCTGATATTACGAACTCATTTCCGGTCACATTCCTATAGGGCGTATGGAAGAATAATGTTAATTTTTTGACGAATTCCGATTTCGGATATTGTAAATTTTCTGCTACAACGAATGAAATGTACGCTGGTACGTTTGAACGAACTTTAGACAACGAAAAAAGCACGTTGTAACGGGGATTTCTCCGTTAAACGTTGAAGCACGTACCTTCCCATATATATATACTGTACCCTATACTATACACTGTATACCCTATATTTATATTTTGTTGAATTCATGTTTTGTCTCACGTCTGATAATACGAACTATATACATGTATACGGTTTATACGAACACATTTTGACGTCTTTGGGAGGTGAAAGGAATGCATGCACGTAACATTTCAAAGTGCATTTTAGATATTTTTCATATTTATGTATAGGTAAAAACTCCCAAATGGCAGAATAGCTCTAAAGCCATGACTGCCGTCTGCTGATGCCACTTCTGGAAGTTGTATACTTTCTAACTATATTTTGTTTTAATGATATTTTTTAATAATTTAATCAAAACGAGCGAATTAACCAGTAATTGTAATCTAGTATGATTAAGACTGATGCAAGTTGATTCACTGTACCACAATTCTTCCTTTCATTTTTTGCCAATGAGGTTCACGTGGCTTCCCTTTCGGAGAATCGCTGCGTACTGTATATAACACGGTTAAAAAAACCATATACATGTAATGAAATCGAAATGACGCCATTGTTGACCGCAAAATGACTTTCATTCAGAAATGACGTCAAACATATCGTATTTTTACATTGCTAATAGAAACGTCATAATGGATTTAACCTTATAATGTCGTCAGTTCATGATATAAAAGTATGATCCGGTTGTCACCTTGCATGTCACTTGAAGTCATGGGTATATATTGGCTTCTATAAGATCATAACCCCATTTCAGAATGGACTCAACTCAACAATTTTCATTTTAAGATAAATCAAGTAACAATAATTCATTTAGCCTAAACTATATGGCGACCTCAGATACATGTATGTCGTTTTTACTGACTATACTCATTTCGCTGGACTGCATATGTCGATCTTAAATCGGAAATAGACAATTTTTGAGTTGTGTTACTTCTAAAGCAGGGATGCGAAGTTACAATTGCGCAAATTCCCCATATTCAAAAACAATGCCTTTCAAAAATGTTTCGAAACTATCCATCACTTCAGTAGATTGGAACAAATAAATTTTTAATGCATTTTTAAATACATTTTATATTCAAAATTATTTTTATCCAGATTTCAAAATGCATGAAAATGTTCCTGCAAGATGCATTTTAAATGTTCCTGCAAGATGCATTTTAAATGATTCTTATCCCTTGCTCTGGTTTTCTGACATTCAATCTTAAAATTACGTCATCTTAGGACGAATTTTTCGAAGAAAACATCCACATGAAAAAATAAATATACAATCGTGCAGATTGGAGCATTATACATTTTACAACGCAGATTACACATTGGGACATTTTAAAGTGCACTAAAATGTTCCAATATGTTATCTGCATTTTAAAATATGTCATGTTCCAATCTATACACGAATATATTTATTTCCTGTGGATGTTTTCGTCGAAAAAATCGCCCTATAAGATGACGTCATTTCAAAACTGACATTGCGAGAAAACCATGTCATTTTCTCCTGGATCAAATTCAAATAAATGTGCGTATTACATGATGAAAAAAAACTCAAACTCATGTAAAAATCTCAGTTAATTCGTAAACACCCTTTCCTGGCGCTGCGCTTCAATTTATGCAAATGAGATGGTACCAATGGACGGCATCATCGCCGTTGGTAATTAAAATCGTTCCGATAATTGTACATACACCAGATCGTTATCGCCACTTTTTCATTACGAACTGCGAAACAAAACTTTTTTTTTTCTACCAAATCTGACTTATCAGCTACAGCTCCACAGTGCTCGTGTTGCTAATCAACAAGTCCTCATAATGATAACCCTTTAACGTAAAATAGATAGGCTCCATGGCTGCGTGCTTGCGCGCCATGACTGCAAACCATGCCCGTAGCAGTTTCGCAGCTTCTCGGCTGCATTTCTACGCAAACGCAATCAAATAAAAGTCAGCCATATTTAGTCGGTCAATTAATTACTTCGCAACCGCGTAAAACTGCACTCGCACGCAAGCACGCACGTTTTGCGGGGCATTAAAAATCTTATTAAAACGACCCTCTTATTTGCATGCTATAGAACTCGGAGCGCTAATATTAATAAATATCTAAATATTCGGCAATAATTTCGCTTTTCGTGTTTATTAGAACGACGCTGGTGGTCGGCTTAATTATAGCAACACTCCGTGCACTTTTTTTTTCTTTACCCCTGGCGGAATTTTCAATTAAAACTTCTAATAGTTCGAATATGTTTAGAGTTAATCGTAAATTACGTCACATTTTTTAATTTATCGGAGTCTCGGCAACACCGAGCGAATAACCTCCTGACCATAATTAGAATCCGCTAAACGCGCTTCACACTTAACGCTTGATAATGATATACAGTATATAACAACAACGAATAGGAGGAGGGTCGCTCATATAATACGTCAACTGGTGCGATAACCACCCCTGGTGGTAGGTTGGCCAGCGGTGATGTGTCGCCGGTTCCTTGAAATTTATATATGACTAGCTGGCCCCGGTCCAATGGCCCTGTCCCGGTGTATAGTTAATAAAGTTAGCGACAGATGGCAGCAGTGGGAGCGTATGATGGACAGAAAACAAACAAACAGACAAGCAAACAAACAGGATCGATTTTGATAGATATAGATTTCGCATATATATATATGTTGTAGATACGATGCAAATATACGATGCAATATTTTTTAAAAATCAAGAAAATACATGTACATTATTAAAATTATATTTAATATTTTAGTTTTAATACCCTTTAAAATACATTTTCAAAGTACAATTGAAGTTTTTTTAAACATTCATTGAGCATTATTATGGTATAAGTTTTGTAATGTACCAAAACTACATTTTACAATATATTTCAAATATAGTAAATAAAATATATTTGTGATGCTCTTTTATAACGATCGAAACATATATTTGCAAATATAATTTTTTTAATATTTTTAAAAAGGCATTTTTCCATATTGCGTTGTATAGAATAATGCAATGTATTTAAATGCATTTGATTGCATTGGGATTAGTTACTTTACAAAATAATTTTTTTTAAAACATATTTTACAAAACATATCAAGGAACATAAATTTACATGTATTTGAAAAAAATTACTTTAGTTGTAAATAACTTTGTAAATATATTTTCATTTCAGAAACATGCGTTAAATGTATCTCAAGTAATTTTTCATTTAGATGTGGGCGTATTTTATTTTTGCCATTGTGGGGTATAGGTAAAGAGCTTTAGAATCGCCTTATTTTCATCAACTTGGAAGAAATCACCATTTATCTTCTGTGTACCTAGTCGCGTCTTACAATTAGGGAAATAGTTTACGTTCCTGCAGGCTGCAACTGCATCCACGCAGAATGGAATGCAGCGACATCCAAGCCAGCATCTTTTTTAAAGAAATGTAAACCTCGAAATTAATGGAAAACCAAAACGTAGGCTACAACTGTTCATTACATTTCGGCAAAATTATTGTGGGAGAAGAATACTCACCCGAATAAGGAAAGACACCCAAAAGCCAACCACGTACATGAACCATTTGTGGGCAACACGACTGTTACGATATCACGATTACAGTTGTGACATTTCGTGGCCGATGGTTGACTGCCAAAAGAATATACGACAAAAACGGTCTGAGGTGCAACCACGTAAACAGATATTCAAAGAGTTATATGAAACAGAAATTTTAAAGAAAATCGGTGATAAACTGCATTTTTCTAACTACAAGGTATATCAGTATGTCACTATAACTTTAATGCTGCTAAATTGTTATAAATTTATCAGTTTAATGTCGAACTTTTCACATAACTTTCAAAATTTTTAGTTACAAATGTGTAGATTGGAAAATCCAAGTTATTTCCAAATATATCATGCAAATGTATTTTAAATATATATTAGAATATATTTAAAAATATCCCAAATATGCATTCATTAAATGGTAATTAGGAAAGAACTTGACACGACCATAAGCGTAAACTGGTTAGAAAACGACGTTTCGGCACCCATGTGCCTTTCT
>JAQGAO010004829.1:0-14476 GCA_034697705.1 Ommatoiulus sabulosus
GGACAAATCTCGGAAAACCTGCCGTTTATTTTATCGTTTTCAGATTCACTGCATGGTTACTCCTGAATCTGATGTTGCTGTCGAGCTCAATGGATCGCTGGTTCTTTTTATGCCACCAAGTTATCAACCCACATCGAGATAACGCAGTGATATTTTAATAAGGTGATATATGGGCGACCCCTCTGGAAATCTCTCACGCAGACTTATGGTTGCGCCACGCAGCACTGATGCCTGGGATAATGAGCGTTTAATGTGTGGATGTTCTCAACAGCCTTGGAATTCAATTTCCAGTTGCTTAAATGGTTTTATTAAGAAGCGCGTTAATATTCATTGAAAAATGCCCCGTCGTTAAAACGACGGCGAATTAATTAATAAACCGATTCACGCATCTAATCAAGTCGGGGGTGGTTAACGAAATTCTTGGCAAATACTTCCTGTTCACAAAGCCCAAACTAGTGCCCTGACGCACTCGATTTCCTCATTTCAACGAAAATGGCCGTGACATCAGTCCGCTGCTATTCGGCGAGAAACTGCATTTTAATGGCGAACTCAAGCTGCGGAGACAGGTGACTAGCGCTGCTATTCATCACAGTCAACTGGTTTCTGAATGGCTGTATCGAATACGACAGACGCCCAATATATACATGCATTTTTGGCACGTTTTCGCAGATGGATACATCGGTCTTGGGTGTGCGATTCGAAATATTATTGAAAAGTTGAACAGTATTTGTCGGTGGATGTTCATAAGATCGCGTTTGTAACGCTGGCCATGGAACATCCAAAATCCTCGTTTATTCGCCGTTCTTTCATTTAGTACAGTAACAAATAAAGAGGTTTTTTTTTAAATTTAAACACAACCCAAATACTGTAATAAGTTAGCTATGGAAAGTGCAGATTTTTGGAATAACGTCGTGGCCTCCATACAACAATACATCGGACGTTTAATGCCGTGGGGAATTAAATTAGATTGCCAATGATGCGCCAGGTGAAAACTAGCATTTTGTGGCAATAAAATAGCTATTCGCAGGGTAATAACGTGCGAATGCAAGTACACTCGCTAACATCCAGTGCCCGTGGCGTCAGTTTAAACAAGCCACGCCATGGATGTTTCGGGCATTCTCAGATTTAAACGTTCCAAAATGGTTGACACCGTTTGCTCCGGTCAAGGATGGCGGCTGTCGGCGTGGGTTTCGCTCGCCATGACGTCCGTTTCGCTCGCTCGGAACCTTAATTAGCACAAAGAGTCATCCCAGTTGTTTTTCGAAAGATGAGTCACTTCATGCGCGATGCCTTTGCGCATGCCGTCACTTCAATAACCACGTTACACTGACCACTGTGAAACTGACCCCCTTATAAACTGTATACATGTACTGGAGTGTCTGCTACTCTCCTCTTGAGGGGAAACTAATGAAATGAAGTGCTTATGGGTGTCCATAAAAACGAAGAAATTGGTGTGGGGGAGAGGATTGTGGCAATGGCAGGCAATTAGGAAAACGTCTCGTTGAATTTAAGACGTACTTGCATGGGCGTACGTTTTTTCTCTCTGTAAAACAGCGTCAACGAAACGTGTTTTTCCTCAGGAAGAATGCGACGATTACCTACTTTCTGGTACAATTTTAAGTTTCTTTTTACATGTACAAAGATTTCAGAAATACGTTAACTGTTAATTAAGAGCTAAAGAAGATCATTGGTAAGATTTTGATTACAAATGAAGCGTCTAAAGATGGCAAATTGCTTGGCAAAAATAATGGACGATGATATTCACAATTCCAGATTCATCTAACTGTAGAACATGTACCTACAAAAAGTACAACTCTATGATGGAGAAACGACTTTGCAAATTAAGGTCTATTACATTCTTGGTAAAAGTTTGATCAGTGTTTAAATGCAGCAGACCGTTAATATTTCAAAACGTGAAACAGAATTTATTCCAAGATGATTTTCTAGCAACGAATTACGTTTCAAATTAAATTTATTAATTTTAATTTAAAATGCGGAGAAGAATAAACTCCATCAGACTAAAAAGTTGACTGACATCACTGAATGATGGCACCGTTCTGCTCCAACGCTTCGGAAGTTTGTTTTCGTGAATAATATATTGTAGTTAATTGCTATCAGTTTAAATTCTCGTTCCACCAATAACGGCTCGAGAGAAACGCTTAAAATACTTGCCAATATAAGACGATAAAAATTGCAGCTTTAACTCGTTAAAATTCCTCTTCAGCTTATTCACCCGGTCTACAAAGCCTCCCAGTACAATTTAGAAATCTCAGTTTAAAAAGTGGCACGATTAAAAACCAGAAATCTCTTGCCATTCCACTTTTATTTTAATTTAAAAAAATTCTCGTTTATCTAGTAGCCACTGTTGAAGAAATGTTTGAATAGTGCTCAGGAGGGCGTCTATAGATTGAATTATCGTGGTTAAAATAGGACTATAGAAAGCTTT
Organism: Ommatoiulus sabulosus; assembly: GCA_034697705.1. Taxonomy (NCBI): domain Eukaryota; kingdom Metazoa; phylum Arthropoda; class Diplopoda; order Julida; family Julidae; genus Ommatoiulus; species Ommatoiulus sabulosus. The sequence goes on from JAQGAO010004829.1 coordinate 2,447, forward strand.
AAAAATAGCGAGCACTGTTTGAAATTAGCAATCTTTACGCGCTGATTATTCTGCCTTTAAAAATAAACAAGCGTGGACCTATTTGGCAAACGTTTTGTGCCAAATTCTGTTCAAACTGGGCCGGTTATAATGGGTTATACACGTTCAGGCAAGTGTTGAAATTTGGCGAAGAATTCACTGAATAACCTGGATATTGCACCTGGAAATGTCAGGGAAGGAAAGATAGTAAGCAACGCTATACGACATTTCGTCTCAAGTTCTCAACTCTGGAGAAATTCACGATATTTTGGAGCTACCAAAAACGCAGATCCCGCATTGATTGAACGATACAATTCTAAAAGCAATGTAGAAACGTCGTTGATACAACGTTTCCATCTTAACTTACTCGTGGTCACCGAAATCCCATTCTGATTTCCATCGTCGTAACGACCGGCAGACTGCTGGCCATTCCCCCAATTATTGTAGAAATAACCACTGCTTGAGCCAATTATTCCAAACAGGCTTTGCTTGTTGTGGCCACGCAATGGCCGATCAATAACGACGGTGGTTTTGACGCCATCGGTGGGAGAGGCAGGGGACGGGATGACCCCGGCATCCCAACTGTGAGCCGGCATCGTTGATCGTTATATTCCAAGGCACAAAAACGGCACTCACTAGGACACTATCGCACTGTGTATCGTGGCTTCGCTGTACTTCCAGAGGTACGAAGTGGTCGGTCGTATGTACTTTGTAATCCTCTCGCAGTATGGCAGCAACAGGTCAAAACATCCACGCTGCAGCGCTGCTAGAGCGCGAGTCCAGCAGTCCACTACACCCCAGGCTCCAGCGACCTAGTTGAATAAACTGCTGGTGGGCGTGGAAGACATTTCCTCCGTTCGGTGGCGTCACGAGCTTGGCTACAAAAACGGCTGCGGTGCTTCGGCGAGAAATTGGGAAGAAAAAGCGAAAAAAAAAACCTCAAAGAATTTCAGCTATTTTGTTTGTCTCAGTCTTTCCCCATCCGCAGCATGCTGAGCTAATAAAACTGCCACGGTGTTTGACATTGCTTAGACAATCTTACGGGCTGCAGTGTTTAAACAACAAATACATGGACCCCATGAGCGCTGACCTGCTGTAAAGTTAATCCATCAGAAGCTCTTGTGCAAATTTCACTAACGTTCCTAAGTCAACTTAATGGCTTCATCAAATCTGGTCCTGATTCGTCATTATACTCCTGTAAAGCCTATCTTTCCAAAAATTACCTGTACAATATTGTTATTTTGAGTATTAATCCATGCAAAATTTGGAAATTGAGTCTGAATAAATGTTGTTTTCCTATATTAATTTCTGCTAGAAGTCGTAGAATAATGAAATATCTTGTTGTTGTTTTTTTTAAAAAAATGTTTACGATACGATTTTATCATTACGTGCAAAAGAAGTTTGACTAATCGAGGCAAGGATTATTCGGGATATGTTAACATATTTTGGAGGAGTCTGTTTTGCAAAATATGAGAACTTCTAAATGGTCAATTTGTGTGAACTCTAACACTAACTGACTCGCCACATCAACTGAAAGTTGTGTTGTTCATCAAAATCCAAGATGATTGTCATCTACATTTGGCACGAACTTGTTGAACTCTAACCTGAAAGGGTCAATTTCCAAATAGAAGCCCATATACATGTATTAAGAACGTGAGTCATAGGGGTTATTGCTACACAACGTTCATAGTAAGGCCAATTGCCATCAAATTAAATACACTGGATAGCTCAAAAAGCTATGGAGCGACTATAATTGTGGGCCGTTTTACGAGAACCGCTTCTGAAGTTGCGAAATGTTCTTGAATGTTGTTGCCAATGGATTCGCCATGGTGACCATTCACGGGATGTTACAACGTTTCACACACCCTGTAATCTATGACCTTAAAAATAGGCGTGCTGTGAATTCAATACTGTATTCGTATAAACTCCACGCATTTTGGAAGGTTTCTATGCAATCCAAGTAATTGTGGTGATATTCTGCGCTGATCAGATTGGCATATACGTCAACGTCATGCCAGCCTTACACCAAACATAAAATAATTAATGGGCAGGGCTTAGACCCCTTTTTGGGGGTTATTGACGAAACGAAACACACCTGAATAATAAACCTAGAAATCTGCAAAGCGTTCTCGCCTTAATTGACCGTTAAAGCCTAGGCCTCATTTGCTTCAATGTAGCTATAGCCACAGGCTAATATTAACTTTCTGATGTATAGGTAAGAAATGATGCCAGATGGGGATCGCCCATGAAATCCCATTATCCCCTTCAATAAAAGCGTCTACATGTGCAGTGTAAAATTGTAAATGAACAATACTGGTCATTGCATGTGTGTTTCACCTGCATGTCATTATAGCAGATCTTGCCAAAGCGAAATCCTATAGCTTTGCAAATTTATGCTAAAGCCATGTACATGTATACATGTACATGTACTGTATTCGTTGTCTGCAGTTGAAATGTACTTGAACTTTTAAGAAAATAGGCATACCGGTACAAATTCGCTTGATTCGGCTTGAATATGGAATCAAGTCGAAGACATTGCAGCTGCTGTGGTGAGATACCCCACCTATAGGTCTTTCGTGATAAGAAAAGCAGCCATTTTTTTGCAGAAAGACTGCATTATAAACATCCAGTGAACCTAAACAAACAGCGGGGGTGGGGTCATGTTGCTAAGAGGTCTTTGCCAACTTGAATTTCCCAAATATTTATTTTGGTTTCTCGGTGAATTTCCGTTCAACCTCTGCTGACAAAAAAAAAATAAAGAAAAAAAAAATAGTGATATTCAGAAGAATGTTGCAAGTGCTCTTGCATAGAAAAATAATGGTGCCAATTTCTTAATTGTAAATGACAATTCACGGAAATAGCCTCGATAATGGCGACGATTTTTTACATTTTCGCCATATTGGTGCGTTGATGACGTCACGCGCATGCCATCAGTATATACGAGCGTATGTTGACATAATCTGACGCAGCCGGCAAATGTTTGTGAGTGTATTGTTCCAAAGGAAGTTCTCCTTTTTCGGATTCATGACAACGCATAATTTCCTATATGCAAACGCTGTTTAAGTGCCATAAAGTCATTTGTGCAAATGAGTCACGAGTTAGTTACTATCGTATAATTTTCACCACTTACATGTATACAGTAACGACAACAAGGCTCAATTTGGATTTATTTTATGCTGCGTATGGCTATTCATAGATTTCAATTCTTCCTACAGACAGTGCTGGGGAAAGTCTTTCGTCTGCCGTTCTCAGACTTGAGCCTGGGCTTCGTGCGCAGCTGTGGTAACGAACGAATCTTGCACCTACTAATAATTTTACTATTTTTAAATGGGAATATGGTAGTCATAAACTGGTCTCGAATATATACGGTGGATGACTGCATATCCTCCATAGAGCCATACGTGCATGCAGCATATCTAAAATCTGAATTCCAAATCGCACAGGTTTGCATAAAATGTAAGTTTGGCGTGTCCACGGGGGGAGGTGTACAATCCTTTGCTCCATAGGCAGGCCAATTAATTGCGCCACGTAAAAAGTTACGTGCCACCCGCAGTCACGCACGTGACTCGCACGGCAAGGTAAACTAAAGGTAGAGGCGACCTTGAGGGTTGTTTAAGAGTATGTGGTTATATATACTTAGAAGGAAAGGTAGGGTAATGGTTGAGAAGAGGAGGGGGCAGGAGGGAAAATATAAGCCAACACCCACTCAAATAGGTGTAATACACAATATATACATGTATTTCTACATGTTTTGTTACACGAACAGCGGACTGATTAATAATTAAAGGAAACTTACATTATGTACGTTTACATTAGAAATACGTATGCTGATTGCAGTGCGTTCGTCCTTGTATAGAACGTGAGCATGAAAATTTATCTGACGACTTCCATGGTGCTATGAAGTTGTCTGTAGAGGAAGTCAAATTACCTTTATACTGTAATGTAATACTGTTCATTTGTCAAATTTCAAAAGTCCAACGAATTTTGACACTAATTTATAGCATACCTCCATGTATTACAACCTTACTAACATCTTTCAAGATGATGTCCGATTCCTTATTCTGTGGAGTTAAGTTATCAAATTTCATTAGCTACAAGTATCTGACAAAAAAAACTGATCTAATCTCCCAACAGTCTGTAAAATATCGAATTTCTAGTGGTAAGTCGCTGCTATCATAAAATATGTAATTTACAAGAACAACAAACAGCGTACCTTAAAAATAGTCCTGAATTCTGGTGAAAGTATTTTATAACAGATTCCGTTGAAATTGTTTACCACAGCGGTACTCCCACAAGGGTCGTTATAGAGGATAATCAACTTTTCAATATACATTACTACAGTATTTTCCCTCTTCTTTCACTTATAAAAACTGGTTAATGGAATAATTTGGATGCATGCAGTAGCCATCAGGGGATGTATTAGGCTAAATCCGTACCAACATTTAGGCTGGAGCTCAGAGGAATTTCCGGGGCACATCCGAGAACATCAGTGGGCAATTTTAAACTTCGTGACCTCCTAAAAAATTCGTCTAGGAAAAAAACAATTTCTTAGTTTTAACTGGCGTTTTTTACGCGCAACGTCCGAAAAAAAGGAAGGTGGGAAGGCCACCGTCACAATAGACATTACTCGCACAAAGGGGTGGGTGGTGGCTGTTCTTAAAACCAGAGGGCGAGGTCGGTCATGGACTGGGGTAGTGGAAACACGTGAGGTGAAAGGGACACGCCGAATTAGGTTTTTTCTCTATTAGCGTGATGGTACTATATATGTGAACCTGCGCGAGCAATTAATCCGAACGTTCTCTTTGATGAGGAATTATCAGAACTTTAATAATTGCAATAATCGTTCGTGCAAATGTTCTGTGGTTTGTGTCAGTTGATGGGAGGGTGCACAACCGTGCTAAAACGCATCGATCCGAAGGAGTTTGCCAGTTGCGTGTTTCAGAAATTTGTCAATGGCCCCAAAAACTGTCTTTTGAAGACACATAAATACTGTATATAGTATACGTGTATTTATAAAAACCAACACGTGTATACTGTTATTTACATGAACCATACGATAACCCTCGTTATCATCAGCTAGGGTGCGTGCAGGATTTTAGGCACAGATTGTTGACAGAAATGCTCAGATCGTGGAGCAATACGATTTATTGATGATAACGACTGAAATCCCGCTATTTTAGTGAGGTCAATAGGTGGCCACACAGTCTCACAACATTTGTAATTGTACTTTAGTAAAGTTGGCTGGTTTTTTCTTCTGATTTTTCGCGAGTCTTCAATATGGCCTCACATCCACCTGTGGTCTGTCAACAGCATTTGCATCCATCATTCGCGGATGATTTTCATCCATATATAGCTGCAGGATGGCGTACGATCAATTTCTGCTAGACGTGGATGACTGTCGCCATAATAGAATTCTAATTGCTTCGCAGTGCATTAACACCGTGTAATTAATGTCAGAGGACAAATTATTATTGAGCCATGTAAGCGACTGGTGACCCCGAGAAGATGATTTTCATCCATGACAGGATGGAATACGACCAATTTGCGCTAGGTGTTGATGGTTTTCCCTATGGCCAACAATACTCTTTATTACTCTTCGAATGCGGACTGGAATATCACTATACATTTACGTCAGACAATATCGCCGTTGTGTATACGGAGATCTTAATCTTGCAGCGAATGGCGCGACACGAGGGATGTTCGGTTAAATTAGTTGTCTCATTTCCGTTCACGTTTTAATGGCCCTCGCCAAGGTCGCGCGCGCATTAATGCATTCGTATATAATTAGGCTATCTTCAACTGAAAAACGCCTACACGTGAGATCAATAAATCGGTGATGAAATTCTAGTACTACGCAAGTACTGCCGGAATTGATATACAGTGTACAGTACTTGTATACTGATTTCGATGTGCGAGCTCACGGATACTGTATGTGAATTGGATTCTGATTTCGTACCATGTATTATGAATTTTGCCTTTAATCAAAGGTCACCTGGTTAGGTTATATCTTCCTAATCTATAGCATGCTTGACGCAAACGAATGCAGTATGCAAAGGGAACCTTTGCAACCAAAGGTTGATTGCAAATATAGTGGGTGTCCCATATATCTAGATCCATGGGTACTTTTACTCATTTGAAATTGGAGACGAGGTCCAGTCGAATGGCCTCCAGACTTTTTTTTCTTTGGGGTCATTCGAACTTCTGAAGTCTTTCGAAATCGTCCCATGCAGAACAATCGTTTCACCAGTTCTGTATCATTGGGAAATGTCCAACGTGCTTCTATTCAGAGTATACAAAAGTGTAGTGAAGTCCAAGGCTGTCAATCTTAGCATTAAATTGTTAATCCGTGTAATGTCCGTCGCAACCTGTAGCACGTCGAGATGCTAATTTTGTTACGTGTTCCAGGAAATGGAGACTATACTCTTTAAGAATCGCGCCATTAACCGCTTATCATGCATGCACTTGATTTAAATACAATCGTATAAGTGCGGAGTTTAAATCGTTCATATACCGAACAGTCGATGACGACGTATGAGCGTGAAAGGCGTGGGAAAATGGCAACGTGCATTCCGTACATGTACTTTATTGTAGGAAGTAGGCCCAGTCGGTATTGACGTGTGGCGGTAATTTAAATTACAACTCCTAGCCGCTGTACTGATCTTTTAAATCTTGATACCATCGGAAATAGCCTTCCAACGCGCGTTTATAATTTCCGTCAGTTAATAAAACTTTCCTTATTATCTTTATTCAGTTTTTAATTGATCCATAGACAACGTGACACGGCGAAGATTAAAGCAAATTTAATAGGGAACGCGGTGTATCAATTACTTTAGTAACCGGTATTCATTCAGGAATTTGGGTCAATACCATGTAGATCGAGTGGCCATCGTGATGGCGTTTACGTTACAGTTTCTGGTCACAACGAAACCTCTCCACTACTTTGTGACTTGGCGATACGGTATAGCGTTATTTACCAGGACCTAAATCAAAAAAGGCACAATTCTCATTTTTCGTACTTCATTTGCAAAAAAAAAAAAAAAAAAAAAAAAAATGTTGCGCTTTATGTTTGGCGGACAATAAGGTTCGAGATAGGTTTCTGTGGCTATAGTATACTATATGCCGTTATCCCTGAAACTAATTTCGTAGGAATGACCGGTCTAGAATTGGTCTGCGAGCATGCTTTATGAGTCATCCGGGAATACGTGCTGTACAAGAGCCAGGAATTTCCAATGAAGCCAACATTAATCGGAGTTGCTTTGGCAACAGAGGGGCATCCAGTAAAATTCTCCGTACTCAAAAGCTCGCGCTAGGAAACGAGGAAAAAATGAATCAGGAAAGGTAAACTGAACGTGTAGAAAAGATTACGAATGTTTAACCAGTCTGAAGACCTTGCACGTTGCCCGCCACAGATATCCTCGTCCCCCTTGGCTGGAACTTGACATTATTCATATATTTTATTATCGCGTATACATTATTTACTATATTATTTTATGAATAGCCCTTATGTCGTTGAAATGATAACAATGAAGACGCAAATACATCGCGCTTAGCACCAGAGTGCAAAAACGAATCGTTTACTAGTGTACTTAGGCTATATAGAATAATAAGTTTCCATTTTCCAAGGTGCATGCAAGCCCAAGATGTACACAACAGGAAAATGGCTGCTCTCAGAAATCTGAAGACAAACAAGTAGGGCCAGACTGTAGACTCACACGAGCAATAAGATGCTTTAAATTGCTTCTACTTTTTTCTTCTTCTTCTTAAGATGGAAGATTGGGAGGATTTTCAGTTCCCGTCCCCTAAACGCCTTCAATTGTAGCGCTAGGGTGACCCTGAGCCACTGAATGCGGTTGCAGCTGTAGAGCAGCTGATCCTTCCACCCAGCACGAACAATTGACTTATTTCAATGCGGAAGAAAACGAAAAGGTCGCTATGTTTTCAACCCCTACTTCGCCACAGCGGGCAAACATGCTCACTCGGGCATACCTGGAGTTGAAGAGGCTGCTTGCCAGCAACGCCAGCAACCAGAAACGCCATCTTGCAACCCTCGAACCCAGACCGCCATTTTTGGCAACTTAAACCTACGTCCCACCAAAAAATCACGTCACGGTTAATTTCGTGAAAGTAACAGGGATGGGCAAGGACGTCCTACGATGCAATCACCTGGGATCGGCAGAGGTCATTGGCTAAACCCTTTCTGCTCGCTGAAAAACGCTCTTATCATTACCGAGGTGCGCGCGCCATGCGGAGGTGTCAGTTTTTTTTCCTTTCTCGCCAAATTGAATTTCGAATAACGCCAGGAATGTTGAAGTGGCTAAACGTGAAGAATCGTTAAACCGTGGCCAGGGGAAATTGACACATGGCTGACAAAAAAAGCATGCATGGGCACTTTGGTTGCACATTCGCTGAAGTCCACTTGGCCTTGCTTCTGTGGTGAAATGATGGCTATAGAAGCCTGATGAAAGTGAAACACGTGCCAAGTTTTAACTCAAAAATTATCCAAATATTCAACAAGTTCAATTTTTCTACCCCAACTGCATGAACAGGCTTCGATGGAAGCAGTCTTAATAGTGCTATCAGCTCTCTTCGAGTAATCAGTTTAAGCTGCTTCGTTTTATGGCGATTGCAACTGCGAGCGTTCGCGAATCGATTTAAGGTCAGATTTGATGATCGTAAAAACTGATTTCCAATTAAGTATTTGCTCGAATTTAAAGATTAATCCCTAGTTTCCCCTCAGATCGAATTTAAAACGATTCAAGCTACGCTTCCACGAAGAAAACAGATTCAGGCTTGATGGCTTTTAAACTAATTCGTCCAGTTTAAAGATTCGTCGCTAATTAGTTGATAACATTCCTGTCAACCACGAAGCTAACAATCATCTTGTAAAATCGTATTATTCAATAAAATTGAAGGTCTTTTTGCCTGATGCGCAATTCTACGATGGCAATATGCTGCAATGCTGATCTGTGCTTGATAGAATGCCCATAGCTATAAACAACTTCCGGTCTGATAAATGGGGCAAAGATATCGGTCCAGACTAGTGTACAATGCGAATGTGAAAATAATTTTAAAAATAAAACAAATATCTTTTACCAGATAGGCGTTCAAATAATTTCCTTGAGATGCTGCATGGGAAATCGCAAATTCTGCTTTCCAGAGATTTTCCCATTTGCGAAATAATGTTGATAGGTAACTTCAATCCATCGAGTTAAAGGTATGCAATGGCCTTCTGCAAAATTTCTAGACTGACGCGATATTTAATATTGAAACGCGTCCATCAGATTGAAAACTGCTCGTTTAACCGGTTTCATATTCAGTAATAAAGGACTGGTGCAAGTAGCCCTGCATCTGAATGAGCACTTGTGACTCATCACTTAAGGGCAGGTGCTACTTATTTCGGTTCATTTGCCTCGTATTCACCCTTCATCCGATCCACCATTGGAAACTTCGTACAATTTCACTTTTACCAAAAGCCCTCTTGAAACTGCTGTTACATCAAAGTCGGTGTTATGTCTAATAAATGTTTCCAGATCTCTAGAAAGTTGTGCATTTTTAAAGCTTTTTAAGTAACGTAAATGTTCAATTAAAATTGCTCGTTTTGTATGTCCATTGTGTAACATTTAATATATGTTGGTGCAACTGGTAAAAAAGAGAGGGTTATAAACCCTAAACTAGCAACAACAACTTGAAACGTCCAAACCTACTGTATCTTTAAAGAAAATAATTCATGTCCACGCCAAATATGATGCGTTGATGTCCACTAATATTATCAAGGCTTACAAGGACCTTATTAAAATCGTTGTTCAAGATTTGAATTTGATCTAAGAAAATGTTTATTTTACACGTATTACAAGAAAGAAATGCAATGTTTAATACCGTTTTACAGTTTGAGTCAGTTTTGCAATTAGCTAAATAACAATCATAAAATTAATCAATTCTACGAAAAATTGTCTTTGTCTATTAACTAATTTCTTTCGAATTGATACAAATTATGAAATAGACAATGGGGAAAAAGCCTACTTCTAAGTAACCTCATTTCACGGCCCAACCTCATGTACATATACCTCAGTACCTGTACCGTTGGCTACTACATGTTAGCGTTCTGAACATATTTATAAAAATACTCTTACAGATAAATGGAAGTAATTTAATTTATTTAAAAATATCACATGTTCTGTAACAGGTGAGTAACCTAAGATATGTGTAAAAAGCGTGCATCTAACGTTCTCTCATCAAAATTAAGGTCAAAATCGTTATATTTTAAATCCATACAAACACAAATTTTTATTATAAAAATATTTCCCCACGTGTTATACATGTACATGTATAGGATTGAGCAAATAGGGAAATGAGCACATGACGTTTTTGTGACTTATACCACAAAAAAACCGCGTTTTTAGGACCCGAATTGATTGTTATTAGATGCTGACCCAAACGGCAAACTACAAAGTGATTTTAGTTTGTTTTTACTTGAGAAATACAAGGATTCGAAACTGTTGGATGTATTTAGTAATATGATAAAAATGAATGAGGATCGAGAGACGCCATTATAATGACGTTCGCAATCGCACGAGCATTCGGCGCCATCATTTTCGGCTTAAAACCTTCTTTGGGAGATTATTTTTAGAGCCGCCGTGCGCGTTTGCTCATAGGTCAGTCTTGAATCAAGGAAATACGAAATAGAAATCGCTGTTTTTACCTTTTTCTCTGAGCTCCATTTGCGCAATAGAATCTTCGGCCATGGTTTCGGGTGACAAAAAATGGAGGAATTTAGGAAATTTTTCAGCCTAGTAAGCCTACGAGAGTGCGCCACTTCACGGGGTCCATTATTGTAAAATCGGAAATTTCCTCAGATGGAGCTTTGACGATTGTAGCGAAATTCACATTTTATATTGTTGTTCCATCGGATTTCCTATTGTCCTCTCCAAATTGTGTTGGAAAAAGGGATAATATTTGCACCGGAGAAAATCCGGATTTACAGGGGAAAGGGGTTTGCTCTTAAATACCGTTAGATGGCGACACCGTATGGAGGCCCCGCTAGGTGATGCGCGAGATTTGGGATATTGAAAGTTTGCGTGGTTGCGCCATCTGTGCGATGTAATAGCAAAGTCAAATATCGCGAAATTTTGAAGTTTTCAATAACCGGAAACTGTCGTTTTTGTTGCAATTAGGGACCATTCAAAAAAGACTTCCGCAAAATTTCGATTCCCCCCTACCCCCTGTCCACATTGTGTGTGGTGAATCAGGACCCCTCGCCTCTCCCCATCAGGACGTCCGAAACTTTAAAAAAAAATTGTATTCGGAAAATGTTGAAAGTTTTGAACTTTGTACTCGGAAAACGTAAATTTTCTACTCTGAAAATTTTGAGAATTTTGCCAATTTGTCCTCAGAATCTGTAGGAAATTTTGTAAATTTCTTCTCGGAAACTGTTGAAAATTATACAACTCTGTACTCGAAAATGTTGAAGATTTGAAATTGGGAAATCGTGGAAAAATGTGTAAAGATGTCCTCGGAAAAAGTTAAAAATTTGGCAAGTTTATGCGTGAGAAAAATGAAACTTTTGAAAATTTTTACTGGGAAAATTTGAAAGTTAGCAAATGGACCCTGGGTTTTTAAGTTCTCTGACATTTCCAGGACTGGAGGTACCCTGTTTACTGACTTTTGTAATTTATAGCCCACCTATGCGATATTGCACTCAATATCCCGTTTACTTTGGGAACTAATTTTATTTATTTATTTTTTTTTTCAAGTGGACGTCCGAGTTGGACGTCGAAATTTTGTATGAGCATGCATGTCCTTACTTGTACTTGCACAAACTTTCACTAATGGCGAATTCGACTGGGCACACCGGTGTGCACCGGTGTACACCGGGTGTACGTTTCTGTACCAGTTCAATATACGGCTGGTCAATGGTGCATACTTTAGCGAAGTGGGGGCACCCTACGTTCGGTAATCGACTGGTTACACTCCGTGCACCGGATGTGCACCAGGTGTGCACCGCATCCACCATCA
>JAQGAO010004830.1:0-14475 GCA_034697705.1 Ommatoiulus sabulosus
GCCTAACATGGTTTTCCCATGTTTGAGGTCGCATTTTTTGCAGCCCACAAAGCTTTGGTGTCATGCAGTGCAGCCTAAGTGTGTACAGTATGGAGTAACTCGTGGAGAAGAAAATTTCTGGATCGTTGTGCTATGTTCAAAACAATTTAAAACCAACTTTATTATACTATTAGGCATCGCCCTACAACGTTCTAATTTACGCTTATAACGTATTTGCAGCGGTTTCTGAGATATCTGCAAAATCCCCAGACCTAGCACATGGATGACCTTGAACGTGACATTCAAGGTCGCAGACAATATGGTTTCCGGATAGCTCATGGTCGACTCTAAAAGTTTCTTGAAAGAATTATCTTGGTATCTCTTACTATTATAAAGATATAATTTTTTTTCTCTGGGCAAAGACTTTACCAATCATCCTGTACATCATGTATTCGTATAGAGCGAGTTATTGAAGTTTCACGGTTTATTTTTAATTAATATACCATTGCAATTAACATACGATCGTATCGTAGGACCATAACACCAAAATAAATTAGTGAGTCTCAGCATCTGTGCTCTTCTGACATGTTCCCAAAAATTAGGCGTTATTATACACTGTACAGTATAGTTTTATTCGATTATGGAGCACGTGTATCCGTACATGTACATGCCTAGTCGGTGCACATCAAAGACACTTAATTTTAAATGAAAAATTGTACAGATTTCGTGGAATTGTTTACATTTATTAAAACTATGTTTTGTAATTGTGAGCGCAGATTGCATCTATGAAATGGTTATTCAGAATTGTGTAACATTATGGATACATGTTTATGTTGAAAAATGTCATCAGTGTATTCTCTCGGTAAATGCTTCCTCTTGTCAAGGCACGTACTTCCTGTATATGTTAAATAAGCGAGCCCGCCTAGAATTATCGCTTGAATCGGTTATCAAGACTTTTCTATAAACTGAACTATAAATAAACGGTGGAATTTTTCTACGAAAAGCTCGTAAAGTGGCTATATATCGTGAAGTATCCCAAGACGCGTGCGTCTCGTCTGGACGGTCTGGTTAAAATTGTATAGATGCACATGTCATAGTTGTATGCCAATGAAATGGTTTTATTGTGAGCTAGGACTAAGCCATATACCTACTAATCCAAAAATATATGGTTACGTCCGAACAGCTATGTAAGCTCCTCACGTTATAAGTACATTTACTTCCGCTTTAAATTTGTCAAGTTGTCCTGTTTTCTTGTTTTCCTGAAGCATATAGCCACTTCCTTCTGTATTGCTGATGGATCGCTCTCGAAGGTTTCGTTCCATTTTGCGAATTAACCTTTTAGGATGGCCATCTCCGCCCTATTTTTGTCAGATTTCCTTCGCTAGTTTTTATTAGCTTGAGTACGTGGCGAGATGACATTTTTTTCTTCTTCTTCTAGAATTCAAATCTGTTATCCCACGAATCTTTCATTCCATCGTGATCGATGATTTTCGGAGTCTACTAACAATTTTCATTTTTTTTTTCTTTCTACCTATCATCATTGATCGCTTGATCGATTATATGATACTGCGGGTTTACTCGATGTGTGAACAGCCCTTTTTATCCCTAGAAAGTCCTCGCTGACACGATTTTCTAAATTCCGGTTTCAACCTCCACATTTGGGCATTTAGCTGCTAAACATTCTACGTGTCACACTTTGTCCACTGCCAGATACTGGCACTTTTACTAATTTCCTATCACGTTATGGCCATGCAATATGTTAATTGCAAAATTGATACGATTAATTATTCATTATTCAATACTACTGGGGACAGGAAAGGATTGTTTACTAATTTGCGAGATAAGGCTACTGAATTACTATCCGTATACAACTATACATACTATGCTCACGATATACTGAAGTTGATGGTATACAATACTGAATTTTGTCAGCATGTTAAACGTTATGAGGTTAGAAACAGAAAAATTAATATCGTCATGACATCAGTTTTTCAAATCTTATGCTTTATAACCACGTGCAAATATTATCTTTTATACAGGGTGTAAAGCTAGCAAGTTAACCAAACAATAAAAATCATATTTATTAAATTATGATATAACTAGCTGGACGGCCCGGCTATGCCCGGGCTGTACTTACCGATAGAACGAAGCGATCAAGTGAAAGCTTCGAAGTAGGCCTAATGAACGAACCACAAAAAAAATGGAGCCCCGTAGCGGAAAATTTTCTTTTTTTTTCGATTTGTACGCGTTTTGCGTCATCACGTACAAAGCATAAAAAAGTAATGTTCCGCTACGGGGCTCCCTATAAGCGCGGCCCCGGAACCAGGCAAGCATCCTACCATCCATGATCCATCCACAACGCCCGAAACATACAGCTCTTCTTTATGTGCAGTATATATATTTATAGGTTGTACACTTGTACGGTATAGGTAACATTCTGTACAATATTTTTTGTTATCTTAAAGCCAAAATGTAACAAAAACATAATTAAAATTATGCGCCTATATGGCAATTTCATTAAAAAAAATACTAAGTACAAAAGTAAAACAGTACATAAGGTATTTTCTAGACTCATGTTTATATAGTGACAAACATACATGTTTGAAGTTTCCTAGGGTGACCTTCACTGTACAGATATTATATTATATACATATATGTGAATATATCATGAAATTCATAGAATTAATAAAAATAGAAATACATTTTTGAGTGGCGTCAATATTCAAATTCACAACTTTCGTGGATCGTTCAGCTATTATTATTGTAACACCAGCAATTCATACTTGATGTCACATTTTTCAACCAAACCAATTTCATTTCATTCTAATGTTGATTTCTTATCTATTCAGGTCAGCACTTAAAGTAAATATATAAAAATAGTCAGAAAATGAAGAGCATAACCATATACTAGGTTAGTTTGTCTTTTTTTGTTGCATTGTCAATTACGAAAATAGGAATTTACCTCGATAGTAGGCAATTGAGAAACGAAAACGTAATTACGTCTACTATCTTATCTTTTATCTAACTGTTTTGTTGAAATAACACTCATTACAAAAAGATGTACAGTATTGAGCAAACAATAAGAGGAAATATTTTGAAAATAATTCAAGTGCTGCGTCAGTAACTATGGAATTACCCCTAACTACCAAAGGTTTTGTGGTAGGGGATTGCAGAATACAACAAGCAAGATCAGAGAGGATCATGTTATGGAGAACATGTTTGATGCCTGAATTTCAGAGTCATGTTGCCGAAAATGTTTTTTAAAATAATGGAAAAACTATAACCGAACTCAGGACTTCTACCATGTAAGAAGAAGATATTTGCCTTTGTGTAATGTTTAGGCTAATATAATTTTATTAACAGCATACTGTATAGGTTCGCAAATGTAGGTCACATTTGCCTTAACTTTAGCTTTGATACTTTCTTTATACTGTAGTGAGAAACATGCGTATGAAAGTCAAGAGTGCGGTATATTTTAAAACGCACCATTAAAGCTGTTTGCAACAAGCCAGAATGACACTGAACAGCTTTTAAGGAAAAAGATAAATAAAAAATGCACAAAAACGTAAAATAAACGACAAAGTAGCCAAACCATGGATCCAAAATTATTAATAATTAACGCGGAAATTAACTCACTGGCTACTCTTGCCCAACGTCTTAAATTGAAAAATATTGGACAGTTTCGAAATTCTCATAGTTAAAAAGCAACTATTGTTATCAAGGGAAAATGAAGTGCAAAACATTACAGGAATAGTGCACGTACCGAAAAAATCACTAAAATTTATAGATTTGAGGAACAAGATATCAATGAACGTATGTGTGTGTCAATTGAGTCTGATTTTGCCAGATGCGTTCCCTTTACTAATGCTTCACTGCAATACGCAATCCACATCCATGACTTATGGACCACCCTGTATATTTATTAATATTCTTGATTTTAACATTACATTTAAGCTGCAAATTTATGCAATTGCCGTTCGAGTTAAGGATTAACTATAGCATACATAAAATTGGCGCGGCACTTTAGACAGAGCATTTTTATGGGAAAAATAACAGAAAATGAATTTGAGTCCGATTTTCATTCCAGACAACATTAAATTTGCACGGTATGATGTTTAATTTCTTTATTTGTGCAACAGTTTAGTGAAAACTGGCGAAAAGGGAGATGTGGGTCCTATAATGAGGCAAGTTACATGTACATATACTGTATGTGACCCATGTACATAACTTGAACATTGAAACTTCAACATCAAGTTGGTTGATTCGAAATGATTTTACCTCAGAATGGGCTATATATAGCCTACAGTATTTCGCATATTTGTATTACCTTTCCAAATAAGTTCAGGGAATTTTCTAACGTTTTAAGCATTGAAAGTATTTTACGTAATGCATTTGCAGTACAAACTACATGTATGCATCAAAATATTACCGCTATAGCCTACTGTACAGGAAATTTATTAGCATGGCATATTAATATATTCACTGAATTTCCAAATATGCCTAAGACTTACACTGCACATTTTTCAGTTCAAGAAACGCTTTTCTTAATCCATAATTCTGTTAATAAAACAGAATTCAAATTATAGAACCTTTGCACTATATTATGTAAAAGTTTTATTATGATATTAACATCTACATGTTAACGTTTGATAAAACAAGATAATCAAGATCGGTATTTGCAAAAGGCCATTACATTCATGTATATCACGTTTTATAATTGAATGTGTCTATAAAATGCTGCAGGGATGTTATAACGAAATATCGTTATAAGTGGGAATTGCTAAAACGTAGCATTTGGGCGCAAATTTTATACAGTATGGTTTCCAAACAAAACAGATTTAAGTATTCCACTGCACATTATATACTAGTAGTCAAGCAATTTTCGTCCAACGCAGGATGAGCAGCATTGTTGCTTTCTGCAGCGCTTTCAACCTTGATATTCTTCTGTTTATACAATTTTATCGGATATTGGTGCTGCGAAAGTTTAAAAGACACTATCCAGGGGCGATGCAGGAATTTTTCAATGGAAAGTAGCCAATAGATAGTCATTTTTTTTTTTAAAAAAAAGTTCCAAAACAATGTTGCCTATAATCTATTAGTATATTCCACTTCGACTTATAGGGCAAACCGTTGGAAGGATGCAAGCCATTATTTCTTGATTTATAAAAGGATATAGTTTGAGCTATACAATTTGTGTCTGACTATTAAGCTCGACTATTTTAAAATTCTATAATAATAACAGCTAAAATATAATCCGCTAAATAGTTATTTAGCATAAAAGCATTATTGTAATTAAAGCAATCTACTTGAACATAAATGCATACAGTACCTGCAATGGAAAACTATGCTAAATTGATGAAATTCTTGAAAACAAAACAACTGAAGTTGCGTTTAAATAAACCGAATCATGTTACTCTGCTTTTATTTGTGGTCAGTGTATTTAATTATCATGTATATCTTAATGCAATCATTGTCCTTAAAGTCTGAACAAAATGAATTTCGCTGAATCTTAATTTATTTAACGTTTAACTTCTAGCTAGCTTGCGCGCTAAAATTCGAATTTCTATCTGTATTTTTAAAAAAATTGCAAATAGCAGTTTTAACGTATCACAGTTGTACATATCCTGAAAGAGGAACGAAAATTGAAAAAAAAAATCTGACTGGAAACGTCAGGATTCAATTTTGGCTCCAATTAACTATAGCTAGCTCGTTCTGCTTCACAAAGATTGCATATGAAAACATAGCGCGTTTTTAGACAATATACAGCGCTGTGTCTGGTAATACATAAAGCCAAATTTGAGTTTTCTTCCATTATAATTACGATACGATGTGAACGTTCTAAGTTGAATGTATGTCTTTCTTTATCAGACACAATGGACGTTATGAAGATCTCATCATCACCCAATTATCACGTAACATTTCATAATTGAAGAAAAGTTATAAGTATATAGTGTTTGATAATGCTTGCTGCAACTGCTATTTCATTTTCTAAATAACGCAGAAAATCTATCAGAGTTCAGCTACTGTTGCGCTATAATGCTTAGATGCACGCGTTTGTTCGTTGTCCAAACATGTCCGTGCTTGTATGAAAGTTGCTCAAAATTGTTTCGCGTGTTTGTGTTATGTAGACATGTGGAAATTTAATCGAATTAAGCGATGAGATGATCACAAAATACATGTACTCACTGTATAGGAAAGTATAGGAAAATAATCCGTTCCGAAAGTTTTGATCGGATAAAACGTGATCGAATTAAGCGGCTTTCACTGTACATATACTGTATGCCAAGAAAAATCCCGACCGCCCCTTAAAAATTGAAAATTCGGTTTAACAATATTTTTCAAATAAAAAAGATCCCGTCCGCCCGACTACAGAGCTATTTTTAGGACGTTAAACAAGGAATCAATTTCCAATGGCCTAACGTTGTCTTTTTAAAAAATATAAATGTCACACGTACGCACTCGTCCTTCCGGTCCTGTATATGGACGATCCTTCGTTCATTTCTGTTTAGTCCATTTATATCTGTCGAATGAAAAGTCATGGTAACGATCGTTACTAAAGCTGCATTGCAGTTAAAACTTGCTTTGGACCAACGTATCATTGTTCATCCACGAAAAATAATGCAGAACTTCAGCAACAAAGACGTTTTTTTGTTTGAAATCCACCCTATCTCTAAAGTCAAACACTTGGAATTCCTGTCTACCCTACAGTAGTAAAATTTCTTTTGTACGCTTTTATCTTCGTGGATGGTGATGTTTGTCGTATTTTCTCATTTTATGAAGTTTTAAAAATATAAACCTAAGGAAATAGAGCTTTTCTGAGAAAGATTGATTTATTTTTTTATCTTAGAAATAACGCAAACTTGATACATAGTTTTCCCTGCTGAGGAAACCCTTTTTAGTCAGATATATAAATTGAACCAAATAAATCCAAGATGGATGCCAGGTTTCTGGATCACCGTATAAAAACAACTTCCGCTTTGCATTTCTATACATGCTGATTGAGTGCCGTGAAATTTTTCGCTATGTAGCTTAAATCTTCCATAAACGAAAGTATTTTCACAATTCATGTATAAATGTATATGCCGGGATCTGAATTTTACATGAAATTCTTTTGATAAAGATTCTTTGGGAAAATTTTTTTAGGAAATGAACTCTAGAAGATTTGGAAAGATGGCGAGCCCATCTGGAAATACGCGGTATAAAAATGATAGCTGTTAATCCTCACGAGATTCTGTGAATTTAAAACGGTTAATGCATCAATTTTGTCATGCGCGCTTTTGTCATTAGCTTTTATTTTTGTTTTTGCGAAATTTCCGATGACGCCCTTCCATTACCCCCAAGTAGAGCACATGCATGCCTATAGTAATGGAGACTCATTTGGCTAATTAATTGCGTTTAGGGGTGAGAACATGCCCAAATCGCACGGGTATACAGTAAATTATGTGACCCTTTCGTTAATAAATATAAGCAAAAAAGTTGATAAGAGAAACATTAACAGGTACATTAACACATGAATATGTGTGAGTACATATATACTGAACACTATATATATTTTGATAATGGATTGCCAACATGTCAGTTACTTGTTTGTCATGCGTGCATGTCAGAAACGTCCAAAAATATCAGAACTCTAGCCTTAATTGTTTCTTAAAGGCCGATGTACATGTATTGAAAATTATGTAGCGCCATCTTGTGTCTATACGACATGACTATGCTTACTGTTATTGATGCATCCAAATGCGTGGTTTTAAGATATGGAATTTTTTAATCGATTTTAAGTCAGTTACCGTTTTAACAATTTCCTATAAGAAAAAAAGGTTAACTTGATACATGTAGTTGTCCAACAAATAATTATTCAAATCTACAAATAATGTAAATCCAAAGTACGTTGAAATGGCTGCTTTATTCAAATCAAAGTTTATTCTCAAAATGTGTTTGAGTTTTCTGATCAATTTTTTACTTTCTATAAAATTTTCGAATTTTTTTATTTGATTTACAAAAAAACGTTACTTGTATTTAAATCATGCACCAGAAAGCCAGGCTTCCTGACGTTTTCAAAATCTTAAAAGTTTCTGAAACGAAACAACCGAGATAATTAAAATCAAAGAAGCTTCTCTACAAAACCTAGTTTTTGCAAATGGTTTTCGGTATATATTATAAAATTCCGATTTTTATTAAGTTGAAATTATCTATATAAGTATAGAAAATTCGATTTCCTTTCCAAGATGGCGACGCGCGAACGTTTGCAATCTCTATAATGACGTTACGTAACTTATCTATTACATGGAGTATTACTGTTTGGTATTATTAAATAAGTACATGTATATAGTAAATGAGCTTGACGTATTTGAGCAATTTCCGGTGGTGCCCATTAGCCATTTTCTGGTTAAGCTTAAACGATTTGACGGGGGCATTTAAAAAAACGATATTCTCATGTGGCAAGACATTGCATCAACAAGAATAGATAAAGTCTGTGAACATAACGTCAAAAATACATCCACTGAATACTAATATAAACGTAATAAAATAACTCAAGCTTTGGAATAAATTTGAAAAAAATATAGATTCATGCAGGATTTGTTTGAACGGTGAACAATGCATTTCTGTTTTCTTTTTTTTCTATAAAAAAATGTCTATACTTTTGGTTAAAGTGATATTTATGTATAGTTAAAGAGCAACGTCCGTTATAGTGCAATGCGACATTGATTTTTTAAGATTTTGTACTGCATATCTTAAAATTTTCCTATTTACGAGATGTTTGGTATAAATATTCATGTATACATTGCAAATGGAAACATTTGCACAATTCTATCTTAAAAGAATTGAAAAGTTTGTCACGTTTGATGCATTGTAGGTGCATTACTTCCATTTTCCTGGACATAGGCCTACTCATCTAAGATATTTTGATTTTCAGTGACAGTACTTGAACATATGATGTGAAATGAAGAAACGAAAGTCATATTTTTTTAAACTATATATAGTAATGCTGTAATGTCCACTTCATTAAATACTGCTTCGTATAGATCGCGTTTCATGCGTCAAAATTGAACTAAGTTGGACTTCGATGTGATTTCCATCGATGACTTCTTTTTTAAAAAGTATATCTGAATTGATTTCCATCGATGACTCGATTTGAAACGACTCAACTGAGAAATGACTTGAATTGTCTTCTTGACATTTATTGGGCCAGTGGCTCCCTCTGACGATCGCGAGTTTCCTAGCATCGAGTTCGCGTGCTAATAAAACATGCAATATACATATACAGTGTACAGTGTATAATACTTTGTTTTAACAGCACTGTTCAACCTTCATTTCTTTACTTATTTATTTTTGGTTAAAGGCGAGAGAGAACTATCTAAATGCGATGCTGGTAAATTTTTTCCCTCAGTGCGCTTGAATAATTCAAGTCGAAAAAGGAAAGTCTGATTTTGCTATAATCCAGACCTCCACCCGCCAAAGTTTCCTCTTCAAATAACATACAATAACAAAACTGGCATTCCCAATAGATGACGAAAACGCAGTGTCAAATGTTGTACGTTGTGCTCTAAGAATAGAAATGAAGGATATTCATTGAAATTCGAGGTTTGAACGACCTAACACTTCCGACAACTGAAAATTCAACTACTTTGAAATTGTTCATTCACGCTTATTCATTTCCATGCTGAATTTTTTAAAAAATAGAGATGGTTAGTCGCCATTTTATTATTTCCACACATATGTATTCCAACAAAAATTTTACGGCATGCGCTTACGATACACTTTGGTCAGTTTACGGAATCCGTATACGCATTTGAATAATGTACTTTTTTTGCTCATTGGGTGCGAACGCAAAGAATGCTTACGTTCGACGTGCTTCTATCAGCTTTTTTCGTGCTTGTTTTCAGCTTCTTGTTTCCAGCTTTAGGGCGCACAATGAATGCAGATATCAGCGTGATGGTCAGTGTGCTTGGTGGCGCCACTACATGCGTTATGCTAGGTGAAACATTCCGCGTAAAACTTCCACATGCGCATTAGCATCTCATGATGAATGCGTCCGGTTTCGCCCGGGCGACATGTCCGGTGCAGCTTTGCAATGATAATTGACTATTCCACACACACTTTTTAATATAAACTTTACATGAAACACTGAATTAAAACCTTGAATGAAAGGGCGACTGATTTATCATTGGCAGGTATAAGAACGTGACATCACACTGACTGTCAACCCACCACCCCTATTGCCACGATTTGTCACAAATTCAGCATACCCCCCCACCCCCTAAAGCCGTGACATCATTTCTGGATGGTCCCTAGTCCGATGCTGCTAAGCATCAGTTTTTATTTTCATTTTCCAATAGACAAACAAGAGAATAATTGTACCATTTACGGTCATGGGCATAGCATAATTAAATCTCTAAAAGAATATCTATAAATACAAATTCGATCCAATGTGCATGTAATTTGTAAAAGCAGTATTCCAAACACGTGTATAAAATACATCGAATGCATTTCATTGGTCAACAGACAAATTCGTTAAACTTCTACTCCGAAATTTTAGAAAATTAAAATAGTAAAAAAATTCTTACTTTGTTTGAATCATCTATTTATTCTGTTAGTCAGCCCATAGTTCACAAACTACCAGTGCATCATCTCGTTTACATTATTAAATAAAATGGCACTTATACAGAAGTTACATTCATGCCGTGAATTAAATATAAATTATACCAAAGCATAAAATTAAGCTTTGTCTTCAAAGCCTATAGTTTCACTTCCATCGTTCCCATCACGGACACGTGTTTCAGCCTTATTTAAACAACGATAAGGTTAACTGACATTTCATGAAGAATTACCTCGATTCGATGTCTTACTTGTGCATTTTTTCTGCAAAAAAAAATGTGGAAACTTCACATTATTATAGGCATTTTCCTAAATAAATAGTTTCTCAGTTACCAGAAAGAATTCCTTTTATAGAAGGATTCCTTTTAGATAGTTTTAGCATTGTGAGAAATTCGTTCAGTATGGAAACCTTTACAGCAATTAATGGATGTTCTTTTTTGTAAATATTTTTTTATACTGTAGGTTTACTTTGGATCAAATTCCCTGTCCAATGAGTCCATATAAGTTTAATACCTTTGGTCGTTGTGTAATCAGGAAACGTGGGTTCAAAACCTGGCTAGCTTACTCAGATATCCTAACTTGCTAGGGAATTGTTTAGTAAATTAAACTAGTAATAAAACAAGTATTTTCCTCGAAGTAATGTCCAGTAAACTTCGAAGAACTTTTTGATTGATATGGAAAGTTTTTGAAATTTTCAATTTGGAAAGTTTCCTAAATAAAAACGTATTCCGTATTAAATGATGGGGCGGTTCAACTGCCATATCATTACGTAAAATGGTTCCAAATCCTTTCCAAACTCTGGTTTTGCCCACTGGTTTTCACGTGGACAAATCTCCCCGTCACTAAAACAGGCACTGTACTTTAAGGTTGTTGTTTAATTTGCTTATCTCTTAATAATGCATGCAGTATACGGTTGCATGGAGAAATTTGTTATACCCCTCTAGAGGGCGAAATTGATTAGATCTTTTGCGATACTTTGCACCTTTATATTTACATTACTGGCTGCATTTGATTACTGCCTCTAATTATGGCGATGGCAAGCACCGATGGAATTATCCACATTAAATAGCGCGTAACCTAGTTATAGAAATTAGCAAGCGTTGGGAAAGAGACAATCTAGTAGCCATATTGGAAATGAAGTAATGGACGCACCCCTCAACATCTTTGAAGGAATTGAAAGTTCATTGCGCTGTGTCATATGGCATTAATCTTGACGGTCAAGCAACCCAACGACCTTAATTGCTACTTGGCGTATTTTTCGAAACAGGGTGTCCTAAAATACATCGGCAATGGATTCAAAGAGCTTCACTTTTAAATGCGACGAATGATTGTTGATTTTCCAAAAAAAAAAAAATTCAAGAAAGTTTCTGTGGGTATGATGATCATTTCCACTTTAGTGATAAATTTATAGTGTCGACTGCCGATAATGGAATACAAGACCATAGAACTATTTCTTATTGTTACTTTCTAAGACGCATATAGCATACATGTATAACCAATTGAAACATTTCGTGTTATGAGTTACTTTCCCAACTTGAATGTGGTTTGCACTTTCAAAGGCACTCAACTAAATGGTGTTATCGAATCAATGCACTGTACAAGATGTTGTAAATTCATCACAGTATTTCAACTATACAGTATTTTGGAAAAAAATTCTCTTGATAGTAGATTTCTGTTGATTGCGCTTTTACTTTTGGAGCCCAGCACTGACATTTTTTTATGTATTCTTCTTGACGATATTTTGAAATCGACCAAAAATCAACTGTTTGCGTCATTGCCGAAAGAGGAAGGCATACTTTGATAAAAAACGAAAGGGAGGATGGAGGTGGGCAAATAAGATATGGCTCTTCGGAGCTGCAGTTTAAAGTGGATGCAATGGTACGATTTAACTAATTACACTGACGATGATGATAAAATAAGATAAACACTGCAATGGTTAAAGGCACTTGGAGTAATGGATGAAAGGGATATAGGTCGGGCTGAAAGAGGCGCACTAGTCGATAAAATGAATGACTAATTGCAGTTTCTCTCTAGATGCATGAGAAAAATCCAATAATCTCTTGCTATTCCACCATTAACTAGGCACGATTTCAAAATAAATAGGTTCAGCCGAATGTAAATTAGACTTACTTGAATGATTTGCGCGTTCACGAAACCCTTAATGAAATTCGTTTATTTTTATTTATTTTTTTCGCTTAGAGAACACGTATGTTTTAATGGACAGGTACGCTGTTGACCTTTAATCTTTTCTTTTGACTGCAAAATCTCGAGTCATCCTAAATTACGAGCGTAGCTTGGCGTTTCAGAAATTGTGGATTTGATAATGCTTTATCCCATTGTGGAAACCTAGCTAAAATCTAATTAGAAATTGTATAGTTCACGCGCTTTTTTTAATGTACTGTTGTTAAGGCTCTATGCATCTTTTATAGTTAACCAACATTAAGGCGGAGATTTTTAAACTGAGTTAATAATGTTTACAAACTACCGCATTTACATTTTCACCAAGCGATCTACTTATTTAATAATTCTCCATTTTATAAATGCATCATTTATGCAATCAAAGCATCTTAACTTTGTACGAAATGAGGTATGCAGATTGCGTTGAATCTTTTTTTCGGAATTATAACATCACGTGGGGTTATAATGCATAACGGTTTGCCGCCTTTCTTGGATTAAGGCCGCTTTCAGTTTCGTTTACTTTACCTCTATACAATTTTCGATGCATGCACTTAAAATGCAAATTCTGTCACCTCATCAGCAAAAAGTCGCATTTTTCATCGCCTACGTAGGCCTACTTTAAGTATAATCCATCATAAAAGATTCCTCTACATTCGAAGGTCGCCTTGCAGGCCATGCATGTTTCCAGTTACTTTATTCTGCCGAAAAACCAACGACTCCAAGGCCTTTTTGAGGGGTAATCCCGAAGATATCACTGTAAAATCGAGCAATTTCGGAGGCAGGAGAAAAATAAGCAGGCCTACTGTCACGTTATTCCATTTTACTCTCAATGCAAATGAATCGTTTATCTCACTCGGATCTGATGTTTGTTGACAGCAAGTCGATTTGCGTTTATTGATAAAAATCGGATGCTTTAGAGCGTGTTAAATATTTTAATTTAGGATAAAAGCAGCTGTTGTGAGCAATAAAAGCTACAGTAAGGTTACTAAGCAACACAAATGTATTGGAAAGAAACGAATTTGTTGTTTGTTTTGAAAATAATATTTAACTGTTGGGTAGACCTTTTCCCGGAACTGTTTTTTCATGGCAAATGTATAACAGCCTTTTCAACTTCCTGTTTTCAAGAAGCACACTTACTGTTGCCATCATCGAGGCGTTTTACAAAAAAAAATTCAGTTTTGCAACTGGTGAAAAAACTCCAAAAACAAGGTTAGACTGGATTAGTCCGCTCTCTGATGTTTATTTTTCTTCAGTAAGATCGTCAGTAACACATTTCATTTTTAAAGTAGAACAACTCGTAAAACATGTTAAAAATTAAGAGCTTAGACACCTGACATAAAGTTGATTCTAAAGAATCAATGCTGCCCCTGATGCTGTGATAGGAGGCAATCTAGCAAAGTTCCCATGTGGTCGTTTAACCACATCAGAGAATAAATAAGGTTTAGTTAACTCAGAAGCTTTACGAATGGCACTTTTGTGCAGTCGTTGAGGTCACGTGTTCAAAAGTGATGCATTAATTGGTTTAAAAACAGCGATTACCTCGAATTCTTAAACTAATAAATATGACGATTTTGCACACGTGATTTGACGACTGCCAAAAGTGACATTCGCAAAGCTTCTGTCTGAGTAGCCCTAATACGGTACAGTATATAGGCTATTGTTCAGCAAGCTAGTAAATAGAATTTTTGGACGTGGCTTATAAGACAGATCGAGCTGTTCTCA
>JAQGAO010004831.1:0-14474 GCA_034697705.1 Ommatoiulus sabulosus
GTTTTTTTTTGTCCTCCCCCCCCCCCTTTCTTTATACGTTAAGGGAAAAGTATAGAATAAGAAATGTCAATGATGACAAGATTGAGCACCATGGGCGATTGTGTTCTAGGAGGAAGGGGGAGGGGATTTTATTACTCTTTTTAATAAAGCAAATCCCCGTTTAATGACCGGTCTTCTCGTCCGTTTGCGTTTCATGACGGCGGCGGTCACGCTTTTAACGGCTATGACGAGTGTTTTTGCACGATTTACAGCGAAGTCATTACACTCTAATAGGCACCGATATAAAGGGGAGGGGAAATGAACGAACGGACCAGAATCCAATTTAACATCGGGTGAAACGAAACATATAGAAGGGATATTTCCAGACACGTAGTTATTCGTCGACGTAAGCGTTATGTTTTTTATGATAAATTAATTGTCAGGTGTCAGTTTAAGAAGCGACTCCTATTCACCTTCGCGCCAATAACGCCCGAGAAATAAATGGGCCAGGACAACGCTAGAAGGTTTTAGACGTAGAAACACGAGTATATAGAAGGAAGAAAAACGTAAGAAAAAGAAAGAGAGAAATAAGTGGACGTAGAAAAGCGGAGCAGAAAATAAGTATTAATCATTTTTAATCAAAAGGAGAAATATCTGCTTTCACTGGACGCCGAGCTGCGGAGAGAAAAAAAAACACGTGATTGTGAGTTGTGAGGGCAGAAATAACTTCATCATTGGCCGAAGCCATTAATAATGACCTTTTGTAATCGGCGAGATTGAGTCGTTGAGGTCAGGGAGTGCTAGAACCGAATTTGCCGACCAGAGAGAGGGCGATGAAGGGAGTTGGGGGAAATAAGTTTAGAAGTGTTTTTGATTTGGAAAAATGTAGCCGGAATTTATGAATCCTAAAGCTCGTGGAAATGCAAATTCAGACCTTACATGCGAACGTGTGTGTTTTAATGGAAAGAACGCATCGAGAAAACTTCAACGAAACTTTGCATGGTTTCCGAAAGTCGAAATGCGACTTTGTAGAAATGCAATGCAAGATTCCGGAACTGGAAACTCATGCAGTTATCACGGCTGGAAACTCCCGTTTGCAAAAGCAGTTATTAGTTTCAGAAATTTGCATTCTTGTTTCGGAAAAGCAGCTGTTAGTTTTCGGAAACTCGCAGTTTAGTTTCGGATAAGCAGTTTTAAGTTTCCGGAAATTCGCATTTCTGTTTCGGAAAAGCAATTACTAGTTTCCGGAAACTCGCGTTTCTGTTTCGGAAAAGCAGTTACTTGTTTCCGGAAACTCGCATTTCAGTTTCGGATAAGCAGTTACTAGTTTCCAGAAACTCGCATTCTAGTTTTGGGAAACTCGCATTTTTTGTTTCGGAAAAGCAGTTATTAGGTCCGTAAACTCGCATTCCAGTTTCGGATAAGCAGTTCTTAGTTTCCGGAAACGCAGTTACTAGTTTCCGGAAACTCGCATTCTAGTTTCGGGAAACTCGCATTTTTGTTTCTGAAAAGCAGTTATTAGGTCCATAAACTGGCATTCCAGTTTTGGATAAGCAGTTACTATAGTTTCGGAAACTCGCATTCTAGTTTCGGAAAAGCAGTTACTAGTTTCTGAAACTCGCATTTCAGTTCCGGATAAGCAGTTCTTAGTTTCCGTACACTAGCATTTCTGTTTCGGAAAAGCAGTTACTAGTTTCGGAAAGTCGCCTACTTGTTTGTAAACGTAAAATCACAAAGAACAGGTGTGGGGATTTACCGCGTGTGGCGCTCAACAGGTTTCGGATATTTAGAGCATTTTGGATTTGCGATTTGGGATGTTCAACCTGTTTTTCTATTCGTCGTATTGCAATCCAGATTACATTTTTCTTAATTTTTATCACTCCGATGAGTGGGCACATTTTGTACTCGGTGCTACATTTAAGTCCGTGCCCGCCTTCACGCACCCTTTAGTCGTTGCTACCGGCCATATTTTTACTTAGACTTCATTATCTTTTGAGCCCTGCAAATTAAGTTTGAAATGGGCGTTCCCCGCGTAGCAGATTTACGAGAAGTTAATTAGACCCGATTTAATCCTCAGTTATCCTTAATTTGATGGAATTTTAATTAAGCGTTTGTTCATCAAGCGTTCACGGCGCGAGCCCGGCTTAACGTACCCGTTTTTAATCGGCGTTTAATTACGATATTGTCGCGCGCGATAGTTCGCTTTTTAATTTCCTATTTTGGTAAATGATGCTCAGGTGTCACCGTCTGATGCCCTAAGCCCCGGGATTAGGCGTCGGTCATGTTTATTACCTCATTTATTACCCGCTGCTCTTCGCCTTTAGCGTTTAATTAGCCACGGAGGTATACGGTAGCAGCGTGATGTCACGTGTTTTAATTATGTTATTTCAACGCTGGGATTGCGCGTCCATGTTGAAGAAGTGAAAACTAAGTTAGGGATTGTTTTCAAACAAAAATGTGCGTTAAACTCAGAAATATTCGGCCTTAAACTCGGCGAAGCAGCGGAGGAAACGTGAAATACTTTCAGAAAAATGCACGATAACGTTAAATTATACTGTATATTTTACATTTTATCGAAATAAAAATCACGGAATAACCCTGAAAAAGTCATTCGAAGGCAGCTCGGCATAACGCGGATGTTTGCGCAGATTGCCATCTCAAGGGGCAGCTGTATCGCACCGCTGAACCCCAGTAAGATGGCAATCACTGCGGACATTCGCGTGTTGCTGGGCTACCTTCGCATGATTTTTAGGGAGTTTATGAGATTTTTTAACGCGATAAACAAATGAAACTTTCAAAAATAAATATGCGTTTTTGTTGAGTTTGAAGCAGAAATGAATGCGTATACAGTGAAAGCCTCTTAATTCGAACACAATGGTTCCAGCGACTTTAACCGAAATACTGCAAGTATATAGTGACTGAAATAGACGTTGAATGTCAAAAAACACGCTAGAAATTGAGCTTATCGAAATAATCTGCTGTATGTTTTAAAAATACATTTATTTTGTTGTACGTACAGTATGTATTTACATATTTTTTTTAAATGGTATCTATTATATCAATATATCTAAAGAAGAAAAGTCTGTGTATGGGTGTGAGGGTACATGTGGCTAAAACGTTTCATCCACTCACCTGATTTTTTTTCCAAATTTTGAAGGAATATTCTTCAAATACCAAGGAAAAACATTGGTGGGTTAGCGATCCCAAAAACATTACCCTTTCGCCATGATCGCACATTTTATATACCAAATTTACTCCCAATATAGCCGCCCCTTTCCATTTCTTGCATCACTAGAAATCAGCTGATCGCCTATGATGTCGGCTGATAATGTACCCATAATGCATCGCTTAGAAATAAAAGGCGCGATAATGCAATACTATTTGTTTGTAACTGTTTGTGATTTGCTTTCAAAAGGCGTGGTCATCATTTTTGGCCCAAAATCTCTGACACTTCGTCACGTGGAATCCATTTGTGCGGCTATGGCAATACCATTCATTATCGTCCAACTTCCAGTTTCGTCAAGTTGAATTCGTCATTAGTAAAACAAAGTTACATGCAATTCTTTATTACGATGTTAAAGGTAAGTGAAGAAAGCATGATGTTCCATGTTTCTTGAATTAGGAAATATCAATTACAAAAACTTTCCATAAGACCTAAAAAGGTCACGACTCACTTAAGTAACATAGAATATTGTGCTTTCATCACTTACCTTTAACATCGTAATAAAGAATTGCATGTAACTTTGTTTCCCTAATCACGAATTCAACTTGACGAAACAATGTGGTAGTTGGGCAATAATGTTTGGTATTTCTATAGCTGAGCAAACGGATTCCACCTGTGCGGTTAGTTTATACTCAATTGGAAAACAAGTGAGTGTTTTTGATTTTTTTTAGATTCCCCGGGAAAAGCCGGGTTTTCCAGTTAGTATCTTTTAAAAAAAAAGTTATAAGTAGCCTAGTGTTTGATATTGCCTGATGTCTGCAACGGCTGAAATTTAATTTTATAACATATGCGTTAGATGCTTATATGTACGCATGCGCCTTGTCAAAACATGCATCCGTGCTTGTTTGTAGACATGCGCAAATGTGATCGAATTATGCGATGGGACGACCGGATAAAGCGACTTTTTTTCATATAGTGCATGCAGCATTCGAAAAAAATCTTCTGACTGTTTTGACCGAATTAACAGGCTTCCACTGTACTGCATTTTCTCCAAAAGTCAACACCAGCTTCACGGATTCACGGAAAATATTTCGAAGCAAAACTTAGCGGCGTGCGGCTGTACTAAGATTAAATTCCTGCCTGATATTATCGAGTAGTCCGAAAATAAGATTGAAAAGTTGACCCAAAGCATCTCGCGTTCGCTTCCCTTCGACACTAATGCCCGGTCTAAGTGAGCGTCCATCCTAAACTCGAACCCAATTGGGATTCGTAGCGCCTTAAAAGCATCCCCCCTCTCCGCGGGAGGGCGCCACCTCCGAAGAGGGAATGCGCTTAAGCGTCATTTCATAAACGAAGAGCCTTAATGCTTCGAAACAGTGTTTCGGCGCGGGTTAGACTCGGTTCAGTGGATGTCTATTAAACAAATAGATTGTTGGAAATGGGAAAATGGGCGAAAGTAAAGCACAAAAAAAAAATACGTCGCAGTTGGGTAATGGGCCCAGCATGCATTGGTCCCACTATCGATTTCCAATTAACTTTTTTACATCCCGGGCTTCCTTAAAGAGCTTTTATTCCGTCAACGGTGGTAACGGCGCGCCGCTCCGGAATGCCGCTTATAGCCAGGACCCCCACCCGACATATACGGTCCTGTTTTTTTTAGGTGACTTTTTCCCACCCGCTGTCCACCCAAAATGGCTCGTATTTTTGCGAACAATGCTCGATGGCCATTTTGTTGACAATAACCATTTAGAGAAGTGTTGTCTACGAGCTATTTTTAAGACGTCTGACGCCGAGCACGCAGCGCCCATTGCTCGAGGGAGGGAAAAAAGGACAAAAAGAAGTATGGAGAAAACAAAATACACGAAGTCGAAATATATTGCTCGCGTGTCCATCGGCGACGTTGCCCAGACTGGACGTAAAGAGCACCCGACGTCGATATACAGTGAAAACCGCTTAATTCGATCACGTTGGATCGAATGGAGGTCAACTGTGGGGGATTTTGCACGGTTAAAACCAGATAAGTGAAATGGATGAATTTTATTTTTGGTGTGGCTATAATTATAGTACACTCAATAAATGGTGGGACACCAGTAAAATTTTAAAAAATTGACAAAATGAAAATAATATTGAACATGCCATGTTGAATAATAAAACATTTGCTTAAATTAGTTCTTTTCTTTATAAAAAATAACGAATATCTGAATTAGCCATATTTAAAGCCCAGCATAAGTGATATGGGACATTTTAAAAAACTTGGAATAGTTTGTTCAGTATATACTGTAATTTTGATGACTTATATTATATTTGATAATATAAATATTTCAAGTTTTGTAAAGTATTTCATCACATACTGTATGTTGGACTTTGAATATGGCTTTTTCACTTTTTCGTAATTCTTGTAAAGAAAATAAGTAATTTCAGCAAATGGTGTATTTAATTCTTATCCAATGTTCAAATAAAATGTTATTATAGAGAAACATGTTTTCTAAATTTATTTTATTTCGCCAATTTCAGAAATTTTCCTGCTGGTGTCCCATCAATTATGTTTAGCACTGTTTATACATGTTTATATGTAAAATGTGACCTATTTCCTGTTTATGGGATTGTCTTAAGTTCCGTTTTCGACACCTCGTTTCTCGAAACACGAGCTCTTGTGATTTTCTAACGCACATTCTTCATTGTAACGATTGTTTTCAAGCTAAATATTTTAGGAATACATCACCGAAATCTGCGTTAAATGCGTTCGCGTATATATCGCGAATTTAATTTCTGGGAAAATGAAAGTGAGCGCGTTCGGTATGCGGCGGCATTTTCCGCGAAAATCCTAAATCCCCAGACTGTTTTTCCCGAAATGAACGATGCATTGACCACGCACTTAGCTCCCGTCACGTGATATATTCCATCGGCTATGAAATTGATATTCACGAATGAACCTCGTTGATCGTCCGAAATCCATTCCTGTAATGAATTTTTGCGTGTGAGGCGAATTTATAATAAGGGCAATCAAAACACCTCCCGAAACACGTTCGTATATATTTAGGCTCTGTAGATATACTCCATGAAACGTGGATTAATTCAACGGTTATCGTTAAATAATTCACGGCTAAAATCCGATAGCAGAGTTAGACTAGACAAGATACGTATACTCTAGTTGACAAATTTACAAAAAAAATGAAATTATTTATGTAAATTAGAACTCGCGTTGTACATGTTGAACACGCGTGTATTTCGTGCAGCTTTAGACTTTTAAAACTAATTCTATGGTAAAACATGTTATTGGTAACATGAAACGGGTCAATTATGGTAACGCTACACGTTTTTGACAGGTCATATTCAAGCTATACAGTGAAAGCCTGTTAATTCGATCATGCTTAATTCGGTCAGCCAATTTATTCGATGAAAACGTTCATAACGGATTTTTTCCTATACGCTCTCCTTTATGAAACGAAAGTCGCTTAATCCGGTAACATGGATTTCACCGCCTATTTTAGAAAATTAAGTTTCAACCGTTGCGGCAAATAGGCAACATCGAACACTAAACTTACAACTTTTTTATATATATATATATATAATTTTAAAAATATGTAAATACATGCATACGTATGTATTAAATATGTTTTTTTAAAACATTGGGCAAATTATTTTGTTATGGTCAGTTTTTAGCGTGTTTTGACGTCCATCGTCTATTTCGGTCAGCCGCTTATTTCGGTCAAAATCGCTGGAATCAACGAGATCGAATTATACACCTTTCATTTGTATTAAAAAAACACGTGAAAAAATGTTGAAATAACGTTTTGACTTATCGTTCTCATATAGCGTTTCGTTTCCGTAAATGGTGTGGAGAACAGGTAGAAATACTCTAAATTAATCCGTCTTTGCTACGTGACACGTCTTCTATCGTGTCAGAGAAGTGTTTGTAAAGAAATCGTTTGCTAATCACAATAAAGCGCATTTCTTACGTCTCCTTTTAGAAACGTTTACAAAACTGTTGTTGAAGACACGTTGAAATATACCGGTATATTACCAATTGCCATGTCTTTTCCATGATCTACGTGTTTTTTTGAAATTATCACGCATTTAAGCTCACTGGCTCAAAAGTTCACGGAAGCCGTGGCCCAAAATGTTACGTCTGTCGACATGATTTAAGTTTTGCAAGCAGCCTTTCCCATTTTCATAATTTTTAATAATTAGTCCGAAACATATCCAAGCATGGCCGCCACGTCGTAAACGTGACGAGGACGCCTCGTATCTTCATTTCAGGCTGAGCGCGTTATTACCTAATTAAGTTTTAGGCAGGAAGGTCAATCGACCTATATCCTAACCCTTATAGCGCCACGACTTCCGTTTTGAATAGGTAAGAAGTGGCGCTTCTTCAAATAACGTCGCCATTAAGAGGCCTCATTAGGACGTAAGCTGAACGGAAGAAGCAGTAAAGCCCTCGTAATTGGAGCGCCGTTGGAGAAAACGAGGCCTCATTTGGATAGAAACGAATGACCAATGGTCATTTCTTCGCCCACTGCATTCATGAGGCCAGCCAGCGCCATCTTTAATTGTCCTTTTTTTTACATCTCGGCGCGCGTTCACGAGCGTGTTCGGTAGTCGATGTTAACCGTGCCGGTCAGGCTGAGTCCAGCGCTTTCTGATTGGCTGGAGTTAGGGTTACATCTACCAATGAGGAGACGGTGATTTACGGTTCTCGTGCTTTCATTGCTGGCGCGGTTTGATCGGTTAGGGTTATCGTTATGACGGTTGAAGAAAGGACGTCTGAACCATCGTTTTATCGAATTCAAACATAGCGTAGACTAGAAATTGACTTTAAATGGTTCATTTTTTCCCGAAGATTACTTTTTGACATTAAATGAAATATTTTAGAACTTTTTGTTTATAAATTGTTGTCAATGTCTTATGAAAATAAACCAGGAATTGGTAATTTCCTTTTTTCTTTTCAGATATTTAATTTTAATATCATCCCCGATTGAATCCTTAGATGTCTTTTTTTTTTTTCTTAAATAGAACTTTTTGGAGTTTTAGTAAATATTTGCCGAGGTGGTAATTTGGACTATAGCCGAGTGAAAAAGTTCCTATAAAGTTTTACAAACTTTTGTCTGAACTTGGCTTCATTTGTCTTTTATACAGTACATTTGGTAATGTTTGGATGTTACCCGTTAACAATTGTACACTTGTATAAACGTTTGTATCAATTTTTTTGCCACAGTTCATACTTTAGTGTAACCTCATTTAATAGAACTCGCTTTATACGATTTTCTGATACAAGTAATACGAACTCATTCCTGGTACCCGCTCTAGGGTACAGACGAATAAATTGTCGAGTTCCCGAGCATTCGCGCTATGTTACTTTACAACGAACTTTGGACACTATGAAAAAAATTGCTTTATAACGGGCAATTCCCCCATAAAAGTTGCAGCACCATCCCATTTATGAGCTATTTTTTACACAAATGTAAGTGGAATAGGATTTTATCTAAACTTCGATGAATCTTTAGTTCTTGTTGTTGAAGTCATGTGTTGTCTAATTTATGGTAATAAAACTATGGTTTAAAAGAGAAGATTCTGACGTCCCTCGAGATTCGTCTTAACGAGGTTCGACTGTATTCGTAATTCACCGTGGATTATCTCTGCTATGGAAGCAATCCATGCAAGCATTGATGCTAGAATGGATTGCCAACATTTGGGGGCTGGCGTTGGCAATCACTGAAAGCGTGTAAGTTAGCAGTGATTGCCAACAGTAAGGGGTAGCCGTTGGCCCAATGTTGTATTTCTATTATTTTGAGCTATTTTATTTTTCGAATTACTGTATATAAGTTTTACTGTCACTGGGATTGTCGATTGTCCGGGTAACTGTTATTACCAACCAGCTCGGATAATCGGAAAATCTGCCGAAGGTGGCAACCCTACCACATGGTCATTTCCGGTTAAAGTGGAAAACCCTGAGAAGAACGATGGACTTAAAAGTTTACCGAAAGATCAAAAGTTCGCCTCGCATAAATTTAACCACGGAAAAAAAATATTTTTTCCCCATCTAATATCATCACTCTGCCTTTTCGTCACTTTTAATCTGGCGTCTAAATGGGGAAAAAATGCATCGGGAGAGGGAAGGGAAGAAGTAACGAACGAATCCAATTCAAATATTGACAATGGCGAGCGTAATTTTAGACGCGAATCGTCCCAAAAATCACTACCGTATAGCTAAAGATCAAACAACTAGAAAAGGAAACAAAACGATATCTAGCAGAAATTGCGACCTACTCGATGATAAGGACGCTCGCTCTCTCTTATAACGCTGAGTGTGAGAGTAAAATGCGTTAGAAACTAAGGGAAAAAAGGAACCAAAAGTGCGTGAATTAATCGCGCTATTTGCCGAGCGTTCGGAGTAAATAAGAAAGCGAGTCTTACGTTTGTTTGATTATTAATTCTCTCGGGTGTCGACTAATTGGTAAATCCCTCCTTCTTAAATCCCGCTCTTTTTTTCTTTTCATCTTAATTCAAACGGCAATTACACGGCGCGTAAGACCGAGACCTATAAGCGCGCACTCTTCACTTTCAAATCTAATTTTTCTCCCGAAATATTGTTTTAATGTGTTTTGCGAAGACCTCCGTTTTCTGTTTGATCTTCGCAAACGCAAACAATGCCGGAAGGCGAAAGCGTCTTCGGCATCCACGAAAAGCTTCATCTTTTTTTTTTTTTTTCCGACGGAAGAATCTCGGGATGAAACCGTCGAAACGCGAGGAAATTACCCCGATTACATCGCGCGTTTTTATAGTGAACGTGTAACGGAACGTGCGAAGACGTTTAACAACCTCTCGCAAAGTAGCGAAGCATCTTCGGGAATTTTCGATTCCATCCGGGGAAGATGAAAAAAGTTAAAGAATTACTCGCTAAGGGTATAAGATCCTTCAGGAGTTGAGCTAAACGTTTGTGATTATTTGTGGGAGAAACAAAAAAAAAGAAGAAAAAATTAATTAAATAATTATTTACTTACCACATGGTTTAACTTAAGTTTTTTTTTCGTCTTTATTTTTGTACTATTTTTTGCTATTTTGTACTGGGGAAATTTGAAAATTTGAAAATGGACCCTGATCGAGCATTTAAGTTCTGATTTTTCCAGAACTGGAGGTACCCTTGTTTACTGGCATTTGCAATGCACCTATGCGCTATTGCGCTCAATTTCCCTTATACTTTGGGAACTGATTTTATTTGGCATTTTTTTTAACGAGTGGACCTCCCTCCCCCTGTCCACATTGTGTCCGTGACTCAACCTATCCCCCCTACCCCCTACATGAGGACGACCTTTTTGAATGGCCCCGTTGGGTATGGACGAAGAGATTACAATTATTCGTCCATTTTAGCCAAGGACGGGTACTCCATGAAATCGAGTTCGTACTACATGTATCATAAATTCGAAGCGAGTGAGTTCTTCTTAATAATGAGGTTTCTAATTTAAATAAACTAATTGGTGCAATTGACCGTAAATGATGCTCGAGGAATGGTCTTGATGATTACCTTTCAAATTGCGACTTTTCGGTGAAAACCACGAGTTAATGAATTAAAGTCCTGGAAATTATAGATTAATTACGAAATAAAAGTATTTTGGCCTCTTTTCGAATGGCATAGATTAACGTTCGCTTCCCTTAAAATGAATTAAGTTGTTTTACTCGTCTCCGATGGCAAATAGCTTCCAAGATCGCTGACCGTGCATTTGGACCGCTTTAAAATATAAAGTAGCCCGTGGTCACTTAAAAGGCATTAATAATCCAGATTGGATCGTAATTTAGCCCGGATGGATTCTCCCCTCCCTCTACGAAAAAAAAGTGTACAAACAAAGAGTAAAGTGAATGGCGTTTCCAGCTCGATTGATCGCATTAAAAATGAGTCTTTCAGGTCCTTTAAAAGAGGATTTCCGGTTTGTCCCGTGCCATTCAAATGCCACTTTGTCATTAGCGGTCAGTGCGCGCGGCTCTACGCTGGACGCATGGCGATGAAGGACGTGCTCGGACATCGCTAATGGACGAATGACCACTGGCCGGAATGACAAACGTCGCTTTTGTTGCGTGGACGAAATGAAACTACGAAATATTGAATTGAAACGAAACGAAGTGATGGACACGACCATCGGAGTGACGAGCTGTGTAGCCTTTGACCACAATGGCAAATATGTGGAACATTTATAATGGGAAAACAGCGAGCGTCCGTATTTCGGTAACACGTACGAGACACGATATTTATTCGGAATTTTATTGGCATATTTTTCAACATTTTAAAGAGAATGCATGTATACAGCGTAAAATGTACAGCGTTAAAGTCGTTTAATTCGATCACGTTGGTTCCAGCGATTTTGACCGAAATAAGCGACTGAGCGAAATAGACGATGAACGTCAAAAAACTCGTTAAAGATTGGCCTTATCCAAATAATTTGTTCCATGTCTTAAAATACATATATTTAATCGTACCTATATGTATATACATATTTTTAAAATTATATTTATATAAAAAAGTTGTAAGTAGTGTTTGGTTTGATCCGTTTGCAGCAACGGCTGAAATTTAATTTTTTAAAATACTCAGATGCACGCATGCGCCTTGTCCAAACGTGTCTGTGCTGGTACGAAACACGCTCAAATTTGTTTCGCGCATTCGCGTCATGTAGACACATGGAAAATATGATCGAATTATGCGATGCGATGACCGAATTAAGCAACTTTTTTGCACAGGGAAGCGTATGCAAAAAATTCGTTCTGGCTG
Source organism: Ommatoiulus sabulosus (assembly GCA_034697705.1). Lineage (NCBI taxonomy): Eukaryota > Metazoa > Arthropoda > Diplopoda > Julida > Julidae > Ommatoiulus > Ommatoiulus sabulosus. The sequence continues at coordinate 11,901 of JAQGAO010004831.1, forward strand.
TTCAGACCGAATAAAATGGCTGACCGGATTAAGCGTGATCAAATGAACCGATTTTCTCCGTATTCCTTTCGCGTTTCTTTTGAATGCATACCTTAATTAAATATAGGGCAAAAACCGAGTTATTTTCGCCTAATTAACTCTCTATCCATCACGTTGCCTTACGTGTTTTAATTAAAAACGTTTTTTTAGTTGCGTAATGGCAATGGATGTTAATTCTTAAAACTTGTCCTGATTAGGGAATTGCGCGGAAAATTAGGGCAAAATTGAACGGCTCATAGAGACGGCCATCTTGGTAATCGAAATCGTGGAACAGAGCGTGTGTTGAGAAAAATTTCCATCCCCAATAAATTTCCAAATGTATTTCCAGAATAGAAAATGATCCTATTCTGAGCAACTTGTTTCTGGAAAGCAACTGACGTCGTTGGTTTTACAGTTGTGCAAAAAAAGTTTCTCTCTGATGGATAGCCAATCAGGAAAGACATACATCATAGGATGGAATAAAAGCAGTGCTGTCAAGTTAGTTTTTCCACATGTCCCTTTGAAATTGTGCTGCCATATACCGTAGGGGTATATTCTGAAAGTATAGCTATACATATGCGCAGCAACAGCAAATTGTTTCAATTGAAATATAGTTTAATCTGGAAATAATTCCAGTATAACTGGAATGGCGAAAAAAGGGGGCGAGTGTTTAAATTTTATAAAAATAAATCAAATTTCGATAGCATGTAGCCTATATGTAAACATAATATTAATAAAAATATAGTTTATTTAAATATGCGAATGATTTTTTTCTGGGTTAGTGTACAGCATGGACATTCAGTACATGTACATGTACTGTACATTCATAATTTTTAAATTATTCCACTTTGCCTGCATGGTGAAACTTTTTTGGGACACTCAGATTTCAACAAAAGTACCCAGTTCCGAAACTAAAGACATAATTCTACGTCTAAACAAGGAACCATGAGTAGTTCGGATGTGACCCACTGGCCAACCTGGATTAGAAAATCAAAGAAGTATGATCAGCTAAATGAAAAGTTCTGCTGGATTTCTGCTCTGAATGTATAATTTTTAGCATGGCGAGTATAGAACCTGGATAACGTTTTCCGTTCAGCTCAGCTCTAGCTTTTTCGTTTTATTGAATGAATTTTTGACGAAATCAGCTCTATTTTTTTTTAAAAGTTTTTTTTATCTCGACGCCTGTCCGCAATTCTCGTTGGCCGCTTGGCAGCCGCGCGACGCCTCGCTACTATACGCTTCGTGGCTTTTGTCGCCAATTCCTCCCAACTGTTTGCTCTCGTTCAAAAATCTTGTTAGAATGTTAGGGAGGAAGGGGGGGGAGATAACTACCCCCCCCCCCACCTCGGGCGCCTATATAAGGGGAAGTACCCTATAGACGACATCACTCGCTCTGGCTCCTCTATACACGTCTAAGGCGCGCGTTAACCGCAGCGTCGCCTCCCAATATGCGCCCGAGAATGGCACCGGCAGCGCGTTTACATCTACTCAGACACGAAAATGTAGAAAAGAAGAAGCAGTGAGAGAGGGAAAAAAAAGATATGTAAAATTGGAGTTAACTGAAGAGCAAACATGAATGACAAACGGGGAATAGGCGAACGAGACAGCTGGTGTAAAAATAAAAAAAAAGTTCATCCCGAAGACGTCTTCGTGTTTGCTCGCCACGTTCACGCGTCTACGGTAATGAATTTGCACTCGGCCCGCATATTCGGCTAGGGAAAATCCAGGGGAAACTCAAATCAGCATGCAGTTCTTCTTCCTCTCAAATTGACCGGGAATTTCGTCTCTATATAGCGGCGATGCGATGGGAATACACAGTCGAAGTTGCCAAGAGTGACAACCTGTCCGGGCAAAGAAAACTATTGCACTTATCCGGTTTTTCACGTATGCGGATGTTGCGTATAGACGCGCTTGTTTTAGCTCAATTTATGCTCGGAGCATCGAGCATGGGGTAGCTCGATGTCTTAATCAAGTATTTATTAGCCTTACTCAGGAAATGACGCAGCTTGACGTAGATGGAAAACGTAAATGTAGATAAATATACATATATATCATTATATCATACATGTATGTTAATTAGGGCTTCATGTACAGTATATATACAGGGTGGATTAGAAAATTCAGTGAATCCCCAAGTTTTTTCCTTTACCGTTATAGATGTAAAAATTCTGTTTGTGTCGTTAGACAGGATGTCATGGCTGCTCTATCCTTTGATGGTATTAACTTTTACCTAAGACCGTTTTTTCAACCAAATTGAAAGTATAATTTTTGAACCGTAACACCTAGGACAAAATGTCAAATTAGGAAAACGAAGAGCATCGTTTGCTTGTATGAATTCAACTGGTTTCGTTTTTATTGGCAATTATTTGAAGTTGTTACAATGTTTTGAAAATAGGGGCAAACACCAATTGCTAGTTGCGCTGCAGCACACTTGTGCACTGCTATGAAACGAACTTCACGAATGGTATGCCAGATTATTTAATAGAGTCCCTTTCAATTGTTGGTAGCGCCATCTAAATCAGAAAAGAGCAACCTCGATGATAGGAAAACGTCATG
>JAQGAO010004832.1:0-14473 GCA_034697705.1 Ommatoiulus sabulosus
TTAGCCCGCTGGGTGGCGCCAGTGGTCGGTAAGTAAATTTCTTAATTTAAAAGTCTCAATGTGCTCCCACCCATACGTTATAGTAATGCAATGAGCTGTGTTGTCAACTTCATGTTCCCACATTTCCCTTTTAAACGGTGTGATCATTTACTGCAGTGATATACTATATTCTGAAATGTTGCGCTCCATGTGTTGCAGTAGGAATTTTTTTAGATGAAACAAATTTCCTGCAAGTTGTATCTGGAAATACATTGCCTCCTGTGAGACGGCCTTTATGGAAAACGGAATGATATCAGTTCTCAGAAATAACAAATATTTGTCGGTTTGGTCAACAGCAGAATCTGATAATTTTACATCGATCAAACGCCATATATAATCGATCAATGTGTTATCGGTTCGTTCGAATTCATTCCTTCATTATCTTATTATTCACAGTTAATTTCTTGATAAGCGATGGTTGGCTCAACGCCAATCGTAATACATATTCTCAGAAAAAATAAAAGTTGAAAAGCATTTCACATATGGCCGTTATGCTCTTAAACACGTACGGCAAGCTATTGGTTGATGTCATCGATGGTCTCGAGTGATTGATGATGGGCTTGGGGGAGGCAAGGGGTTGTTCCGGCTGCTGGGAATTCCCAACGCAAGTTTTATCGTCTTAGATTTGCCTTTCTGTTACGACAGTCCATGGCATCCAAAACTCCTCTCAATTTAAATAATCCACGCTTCATCGCTTCGTTTCGTCGCCCAGAAATTCCACTTTATTAACACGTTCGCCATTAATTGAAATGGAAAATCGGTGAGGCAATTTCTTTCCTTAATTGTGGCCTGGAAATTGTTACTCCAGATGGGGTGGAATTGGGCATCTGCAAGCAGGGCCGCGCAGTGCTATGATGCCGAAAGGAAGGACATAACTCTTACAAAAATCTGAAGGTATTTTTTAAGTTGTTAATAGTATCAAGTTCATTTAGGTATCGGAAAGTATTTTTTCGTTGATTGATACCTATTTGAAACCTATAAGCAACTAATTATTGAATGATACCTATTAGGAACCTATAAAGAAACCTAAAATATACCTATCATAGGTATGTTTTCAAGGTTGTAAATATGTGATACCTAAAAGAGACCTTAAATATACCTTGATACCTACTAGATACCTGGAATCAACCAATATGATACCTAAAATTTTTGTAAGGGAAGCAATGGCTTAGGGGCCATTTAACCCTCAGATGGTTACCTTAAAAAAAACCTTTCTGGCTTACTTGGGGGTTTCCGAGACATTATATTTGAAAATCCAAAAATTCTACTATTTTGTTTAAGTACATTAAACTTGATCTATTACATCGTTTTTATCCTTTTTATTCGAATAGAATTTTTTTTATAAAGAAAAAACACGTTCTAACTTACCTAGGGGTTTCCGAGACATATTATATTTAAAAATCTAAAAATAGTACTAATTTGTTTAAATACATTAAACTTGATCTATTACATCGTTTTTATCATTTTTATTCGAATAGAATTTTTTTATCAAGAAAAAAAATACAACATGTTATGAATATATTTGCTGACTTTCTGGCTGACCTGGGGGTTTCCGAGACATTATATTTAAAAATCCAAAAATGGTACTATTTTGTCTAAATACATTAAACTTGATCTATTTCATCGTTTTTATCCTTTTTATTCTAACAGAATTTTTTTTATAAGGAAAAAACACTTTCTGACTTACCTGGGGGTTTCTGAGACATATTATATTTAAAAATCCAAAAATGGTACTATTTTGTTTAAATACATTATACTTGATCTATTACATCGTTTTTATCATTTTTATTCAAATAGAATTTTTTTTATCAAGAAAAAAACTACAACATGTTATGAATATATTTGCTGACTTTCTGGCTGACCTGGGGGTTTCCAAGACATTATATTTTAAAATCCAAAAATGGTACTATTTTGTTAAAATACATTAAACTTGATCTATTACATGGTTTTATCATTTTTATTCAAATAGAATTTTTTTTATAAAGAAAAAACACTTTCTAACTTACCTGGGGGTTTCCGAGACATATTATATTTAAAAATCCAAAAATTGTACTTATTTGTTTAAATACATTAAACTTGATCTATTACATCGTTTTTATCATTTTCATTCAAATAGAATTTTTTTTATCAAGAAAAAACCACAAAATGGTATGAATATGTTTGCTGACTTTCTGGCTTACCTGGGAGTGTTTGAAACCCTGACCTCTATGAAATGGCAGGAAAACATTTGTGAGCCAATTTCTTGACCTACAGTATATCTTATTTTCAACAATATTTAGGAAAAGTCACGAAATTTCATAGCTGAAAAAAATTTCAATAACATGTTATAGGTCAATAAAGAGGGTGGGGGTCTGAAACACCCCCTAGGTAACCATATGAGGGTTAAAAGTGGTTGCTGAAATTTAAGAGAAACTCAATAGATTAAGGCTGCAGCTCATACAATTGTATACTGTGAGATATGCCATGTAATCGTTCTGATCTTGTTCGTTTTGGGAGATCTAGGAAGTTTTAATATATAATGCCAGCTGTCATGTTCTCCTGGCTGTGCTGAATCACATAATCGTACCTTGTTTTGGTTCATATAAAAGCTACTGATGTGACTCAATGAAACTCCGAGGGAAGATAAACTTGTTATTCAAGTAGTGCGATCAACTTCTTCTCAGTTTTGTGAGAGCTCTGAACTTTTGTCTTTCCTGCCAACTGCCCTGTTCTCCTGATTGATCCAATTTAAAATTCACAGTTCTTCAACTGCGCCATACGAACGCGCATAAATTATGGATTGTTCAATGACGTAGATCAACCGTTGCTTTTGAAATCATGAAATGCCCAGTCGTGCATAAGTGGACTTTCAGAATCAAAAGGTTTCTGTCAGTTCTGGTCAGTGGATTATCGTTCGAAACGTGCAAGACTCAAAAGGCGTTTATTTGTAGATCGCTTGACCACTGACGTTTTAACTGACGACGATGTGAAGTTATATTTACACTGGGCTAGCGTTAACTAAATTCACATGGCCGATCGATTTGAGAAAAAAGCTCAGACTTACACAGCATGCAAGAAAACCTTGCGGATTTACATATCGTGTCAGTTTGGTGTTCTACTGTCAGGATCAGGCTTGAAAAAGCAAAAAAACAAAAAAAAACATGGCGAGGGATTTTCATCTCACGACCAACCATATTGATCACAGCATATGTTTCCAAAGTATTGCAGTTTTTTGAGGTTCAAGCTAATAGAAATTTTCAGAAATACAGTAAAACATACAGAAGGTTGAGCAGAATACGTACAGCCAATGTTTTAGAGAGAAATCACATCTCACATAGCTTTTAGTAACATAAAAGTTATCTTTTATTAATGTCACTTTAATGATGTACAATTGTATATTACGCCTAAATTGTAAAACTAACATAGTAAGTACAGCATTTACGGTATAGTGTTCGCAACGTATTCGTTTCGCATACGTCTTGTCGATTATGAATTGCTTCCTTATACTAGTGTTTAGAAAAAAAAGTGTTATTTTTTCTTTGGGTTTCTTGGAATGTGATTGGGCCCTTGGGATGTATGGATATTATTTCTTTTAAACATTTCGCTACTTTCAGCATGAAAATGCCATGTGGTAGGGGGGCAAGAGCCCATGTATTCAATATTTCATTAGTAATCTCTCTTAAAGGACACAAACATCGTTAAATTTAATTTGCATGAGCTTGGAGCTATCTTTTGGTAGTGAGTTTTAATCTTATATACATGTGCATCTACAATATATACATGTACATGGTGAGGCATGTGTCTGTGCCTTTCGAATATACAGTACAGTACGGCATTTCAAATAGTTATATCTAGGTAAAATCTGCATTCAGTTGAATAGAAAGTGACGCTGGAGGATTCCAGGAAGTTTGTGACAGGTGCAATTCATTAATTTCAACCATTTAAGATAGGGCGAAAAGTACAATTATATTTTGGCGATCGCATTTTAGTTTCTTGTACGTATGCAAGCTTGCATATCACTGTTGCATGGCAGGAAAGCTCGCTATTATCTTGCAGATGAGCAGTTCACATTTTTGCATTGATCCTATTTGTAACTTTGCGATCGATGATCAAATGTCGTAAAGGCACCAGTATTCATTGTACTAATTGTAAGACGTCCTGAAACTTTCTAATTGGATATTTCGCCCTTTCTTCAATGGTTAACATTCTACAATTTCACGAACCTACGAAATGACGTGCAGTGTTACGTGTGACATGCTTTTTGGAATCCTCCTTCCTGTTTAACTGTGAAAGCAGATTAACCCTAACTGTTTCAATTATTTGAAAGTGGAATTCACGCGGTAGCGATAAAACCATGTAGAGTTGCAGAAAAATTTGCTTAAAGCAGACGCAAGAAAAAATTATTCACATGCATTTTTCACAATCTTGCTTGTACGCTGAATTATTAAAAGCCGTATTTTCTTAGGTTGACGTAACATTTTTTCTCTCCTTATAAATGCGCAACATTTCCGAGGTAATTAGGAGTGCCCCAGCCGAACAAATAATGCATTTGGGAAATCGATAACTCCCCGAAGCCCTTGCAGAAATTGAGCAACTATGGGATTGAAAAGGCACTCATTATGTGAATGAGTTTCATACCCACATTGCGATCAGAAGAATGGGATTGCTGGGAGATAACATCACTGGAGGAGGGAGGAAAAGTAGGGACATAAAAGGGAAATTCTACGGTCGTTATCATTCCTGCACATACAGTACATCTTGAATATATCGTCGTCTTATACGCAAAACTCCTAATGACTGTTGGCGTCATTGCCTCAACGAGGAAGTCAACCGAACAGGAGCTAGTCATGTTATTTATGAACGGTAACATGTGTGCATGGGCCATGCATCACTCTGACATCTTCAATATTTGCCAGTTTCTGAATCCAACCAGAATCTCATTTCAGAAATGGGAGGTAAAACGGCTCCACAGATGCAATCGAGCTAATTTGCATTTGATTGGATATAAGCTGTCTAAACCAGCTACGTGTACATGTAGTATACTGTACATGTAATACAAGCAACTGGAACAAACTCCATGCCAAGGCTGTTATGTCCCCTTCCCTACGTGTTTTTTAAAATAATGTAGAGAATCTTAATTGTTTTAACTGAATATATAGTATTTGTCTTCTAAATTAGGTTGGCTGTAAGTTTTGTTTTAATAACCTGTCCATTTCTTTTCATATTTTGTGAATAAACTTTGTTTTGATGTAATAGTTCAGACAATGTGACATATTGTTACTGCTATGGTTGGAAATTTTGTTGAAATTTAGTGACACCCAAACAAGTTATGGGAATTACGAAATTGAGGTAAACATACAGTATATGCATGTTTTACTTTGGGATGTTGGGACCCTCAAAATCATATCAAATGCGGATACAGTTGGGGAAACTAAGGATCCGGACTCCCCTTTCAATCTATGAGTATGAGTACTACCAAGCGATAAAAGATGCATGATGGCATTGACAACAAACTTAAAATACATGCATATCCCGTTTAATGAACATTCAACATAGGGGCAATTCAAACGTACATGTACAGTATGCAGTCCTTTTTCTAAGTTATATTCACATTGTTTTTCTAAATTTTAAGTTCGCTGATGTGAGTGTAAACTGTTAGGATAATTAGATGTTGTTTTAAAGGGTTTAAATTTCGAGATATACAGTAAAAAAAGACTGCTACACTGTACATGGATGAGGGCCAACGTGTTTTCTATCCTTTTATAGTTGTATCTCTTTCGGCTGAGTGGTATAGTGCTTATCATTATTGCGGATGGCAAACTATCCTGAAATGGGCCAAAAAAAAAGCAATAGTGTTTTCTATGTAAACAACTTGAATGATGAGATAGAAAATGTTACATTCAATCAGCAATAACCATTTTTTTTTCGAGAAAACTGAGATTCCTTCTTCTCCAAGTTAATTGTGTTCGTTGTATGCATAACGTAAGGAAACACGATAAGTTTAACACTGAACTAGTCGTATTTAGCGTCTAAACATTTATCATCTATAAACAGCATCTAAACATTAGCATCTAAACAGTTTTTTTTCTTCAAATAATTGCATCAGAAACGGTGTTTGGGACATATTCATTATAGTTGCATTAATTCCTGTGGAAAATAACATTAGAAATTACAACATTTAAGTAACACGTTTTCTGAAACGCATTAGGTTCGATAAACGAGGTTGGCCTCTAGTAGATTTGTAATAAAATTGTACTAGGGATAATCATAGGGTGATTATCATTCCCCAGAGATAATTTTCATGTGCAATGAAGGATAGTTATTGACCCCTATGTGCATTTTACATGAACGCCTCATCTTTTTTATTTTCTTGAAAACTTTAGAAACGTTTTCTGAACATGAGGCAAAACTGTTATTTATACATATGCGTGGCTTTATTTGTACTTTTGTTACCGATAGATGACAGTTTGCGATGTTTTTCCTGATATACGTTATTTTTACTATACGTACAATCCCTCCACTGGATCCTGGAACATGATTTTTAAAAAAAGTCCATTCCCCAATAGACATGCACATGTGCACTGTATATAGAGATACCAATCGTGTTGTACTCTAAGGGCCTCAAACTCGCATGGCACTCAGGACCTCAGCTTAATAGAAAATGTAAAAGAGCAGAAGGGTGGGAGAGGGCATGATAGCAGTCGTACTCTCATTTTTAAGGTCTATGTGGAATCATTGTAAATTTTAATGGATTTGAGATGTACATGTATTTGTCTCTATACATTACTTCGTTTTGTTTCATGCCATGGAGTTCTTGTCTTGCTTGTGGACCATTTCAAAGGAGAATCGAAGGAGTTAAGGGACCGAGTCTGATTCTGCAATGTGACCTTTAAAACACATGGCTCCAACATGATCCAAAGATCGGATTGCTAAGAATCGAGAAAATGATATGCGGTATATCTGTAGATAAATTTAGTTTTACAACCATATTTATTTCTCTGATATTTATTGGATAGAAATTGTAATGCCGGTTAATCGAAAATTTTGTTAGGGATGATGGAAACTTAAATTAATGAGGCATACAATATACTGAAACATTTTATGTCAACATTTTTAAGATTTTGAGCTAATGGAAGGAAGTGTATCCGTAATGGTAAATACTGTACAACTATCTATGCCAAAATGATTTAAGTGATACGTCTCTAAACTATATTTTAAGTGTTTATAAAATTCTAAAGCGAGCAAAAATGCTCTTGAGTCACTTTTTTAAATCACTTTATCTTGCAAAGCTGCTAAAATTAAACTAACAGGTTCTGAGTAGGACTAGATCCCAAAACTCTATACCAGAAGGTTTACCTTACTTATTAAATAACCCTAGTACCTTTTACGTGCTACGGTTTTTTAGGTGCACTAGCTGACTTAGAATGTTTTAGTAGCAGCCCCTCTTTCTAATGTTTCCATGTTCTTACCAAAAAGCATTACTTTAGCTGACATAATCTGCAGTTATTGTACATAAATTCAGTTTTAGCAATTTTTCTAAATTATAGAAGCATGTATAAACATTGCTTCTATTATTATTGTGAGATATTCCATCGGAGTATCCAAAGTGTTCCCACATATGAACTAATTTGAATTCCATTTTACGCTATGAAACATAATTTTCTTTGTTCAACTAATACTACTGTACACATTCTGAAATTGTCAATTATAGCTCTATCTATTTTCTTTTCAGAAGGGTTGACCTCAACGTTTGTACGCGGAAATCCTAGGACGTTCTGACGAGCCGACCAAAACGTAAGTGCTGTAACAACATGCTTTCCAATCTGTAAAGTAAACGAAAAAAGCTTATTTAAGTTAAATTATTGAATGCATTTCGACTATGCTCGCGCGCACACCCATAGAACTATGGCCCCATATCGATCCATGCAACCATTTTTGAATTAAATATAGCTTTTCTGCAACTTCAAAGTAGGCTTTTGCAGCAGCAGCAACAGCGCCCGTCTTCTTCATAAGGCCCTTAAGTCGTTTTGGAAATGCTTTATTGCGAGCGTTTACATTGTTTATGACAACAATAAAATAAAGGTGGCTGGAATCACGCAATTTATGGGCAATAGAAAGTGTGATTTAATGCTTTTTATGGTAAATTAGAATAAGTTGGGAAGGCAGTTGTTAGGGAATAATAAACAGGCGACTTCCAACCATATTTTATGGAAAAGTTACGTGGAATGAGTAGAAATGTGCCCTTTGCCACGCATTCTGACGCTTTCTTCCAGCTATTTACTGACTCAGAGTTTATTACGCGTTGCTTAAATTATCTTTGCATTTCCGAAATAGAGCATGTTGTCTGCTATTTCGGATATGCCAGAGGAAAGCACTGAACTAGAAAACAGTGTTGTACGATTTAAGGCGGTCGTAAAGTTTGTCCATAAAAAGTTGAAATGATATGCATGTACATTATATTGCTAAAATATTGTGATAAATAACACGCTTAAGTGGGGGGAAAAACGTCAAATTAAATTAGTTTGCACATTTCTTTAGAGGTTGGTTTCCGTTGTTATCTTTTGTTTTCACATTTACCTGTATATTTGCAAATAAGGAAAAATGGACTGTTTAATTTTGATTTTTCACTAAATGTGAAAAATTAGAACTGGAGCAATTAAAAGAAACCTACTTTGTTAACCTTCATTGGAATTAAATTGTATCGATACATTTTAGTTGGTACATTATACCAAAAGTTACGAAAAGCGAATATAATTGTGCTAAAACATTAACTTTTAATGTTAGCAAGCCAATAAAGAGATTTATTCGTGATTCGGGATATAGTTTATCAAATTATTTGAATACTGCAGTTTAATTAAATGTTGCAACTAGACTACTAAGGAAAAACGGTATATATTTTCTATTTGTTTTTTGGGTTTCAAACCGTGCTGTTTTCACACCAAAAAGCGTTCGCAAAATTTAGAATTCTTAGAGTCTTATTGAGACACTCAAGACTTTCTGTTATAAATCAGGTGAAAGTAAGTATATATACAGCGGGACCTCGTTTTATATACCCCAAAGGACGTGGAAATATCTTCATTTAAACTGTAGTTAGTATTATAAGTACGTGTACAATTATTGTTTACCTAAACTAATTAATCTAAGATATACAAGATTGTTTGTTTCTTTTAAGGCATTTGTTTAAAAAGTCTAAAATTTGCTATAACGAAGCGTATACCGTGAATGCTCGAAAGCTTAAAAATTCGTTCGTCGCAACCGAACATTTGTATTATCCGAGTTTGTCTTAAACGAAAATATTACCGTTATTCGAGTGTACGCATGGTGGAGATTATAGATAAATTCGGTTTATCAATAATTTGTATTAAGTGAGTTTATCTTTATGAGGTTCAACTGTTTGGACTTCATTTAGCTGCACGTTGAAACTAATTCGCTGCCTATTTCTTAAGTGCATTCGTTTAATTTATTAACAAAAATTCGTAATTAAGTTGACGTACCAGTAAATATTGCAAACTTAGCGCGTTTGTCATCCTATCTTACATTACCGCTGTCTTGCTCTCATAAAAAGCTTCAGCTGATCGATTTGCCTAAACATTTAGCAAGTTGCGTGGACGTTGCCACGTTGAGCTGCTTTTCAAAATGATTTAACCCACGGATTAATTAGTTGCACGTGTTTCCGTCTATATGGGCTTCGTGTCACGACTTTTTTCATCGGCAGATTTATGAAGCAAATTTTAGTTTTTATACCTCCCGCAGAAATCGTTAATCTCATTAGAGAAGTCGAGAGCAATGAGACATTGTATCAAAAAATTTGCATAAGAAAATCTGTCTGAAAGGCAAAATGGTAATGTGCTGGAGTTTTTCTTCATTTTTTAAGAAGTGACAATTCGTCGCATGCAGGAAATGCTATATGACTAATGCTGCCACAAATTGCTTTTCTTGCAAACTATGCATCTTTGCGTGCATCACAAAATAGTTTGCGTGGAAATGCTACGTTGCAATTTTTATTTTTTTTTGTTTTTTGTTTGGAAAAAGGACATATTAAGATAAAGTTTATTCCTGAATGGGAGACGTTTGTAAATGCACAATAGTTTACGTAATACATGTATATCACAAAATCAGGCAAAGTTGTTGGCACCTTGGAAAATCAGCCTAGCACGCTGACTTTTAAATATGAATAGGCTGCTAATGAACCTAAAGCAGATTTCGTCATCATTCCATTGGCGAAAATTAACGGTAGACACGATCATTCGATGAAATGATCAGGTGATGCAGGCTCATACGTAACTCTGCATCAGGTCCATTTGAATTGCATGTTCCAAATACTGTCGCTGCATATACACGTAGTATACACACTAGGGGTACATTGTATATTCAGAAAAAGATTTACGAGTGGCAGTTTTGGCAGTCATGATGTTGTGTGTACAAAAAGCACATTAATTGGTTAAAAACAGCTATAATTACACACGTAACTTCACAGCTGCTAAAAGTGCCTTTCGTAAAACGTCTGTCTGAGTACCCTTTCTATAGCAGTGAAGTTTTTTGGCCAGAGAAAATATATAGCGTTGTCATTGCAAATTCGTTTAAATTGTAAGTTTCACAAATGAGTCGTGATGAGCACAAATTTGGGTGATAGCTTTTCTTCAGAATTGACTTTATTTTCGAATTTTTTCTATATATTTCAGTATTTTTGAATTATGGGAGTACTGTAATCATAACACTTTTTCGTATCATGCAAGCAACAATAGGCATAATGTTTGTGAAATACTTAAAAAAAGTCATTTCACCAACAAAAAAACTGAATGCACAATCGAGTGTTTAATATTCCTCACAAAATGCAAAAATACTGAAATATATACAAAAGCATCAGAAAATATAGTCGATTTCAACGATTATACATGGAAACAATGAAGTAGCAGACGACGTCGGATCAAAATTGTCTTCACACCTCCACGACTGCCAAAGTGTCATTCGTAAAGCTTATGTCTATACACCCCTTGCTTTCTAAGTTTATCTTAGAAAAATCCCAGCTTGAAAACTGGCTCGTAAATCTACGAGATCACTTTCCGCCATCTGTAATTCGACCATTTTCCACTCGCTGTCACCCTTAGTGGATCACTCGCACCAACATAATGGACTCGTGATTGCTCGGGTGAGCTTCTTAATGTCGTTAACGGTTATTATTTATGAGCATTGCGGACGCCGATATTTCCGTGGCTAATGACGCTAGTCCTGATTGATCCGAAAAATATGCCGAACTCGGGCTTGCTTAATTCCACTTTAGTTTGCGGTTCTGATATGCCTGCAATGCTCTTTAGGAAGCAGTCTAGGTACATGCTTTGTCCGTCATTTCGCAACGTTTAATATACTCGATTCACATCAGTCGAGGAATCAATAAATGGGCGTCAATGGCGGTCATCGGGAGACGTCGCCACTCAGGATTCATAAAACGCAGTTTGTCCTATCTGGGACGGTTTCACGCGAGTACGTATTCGTCTACATTACGTATTTATGATGCTTTTTCGAACAATATACTTTTCAGTCACTTCGGGCTTTGCTTGGCGTAAACAGAAGATATTTTTGTGACTGTTTGAAAATGCAGGTTGATTTTTGCCAGCTAAGAGTCCTGTCTGATCCATCGAAGATAGCTCGGATATCAATTTCCAATAAATTCTGTTTCCAAATGCACGTGCTATACGTAGCAGCGGTAGCAAGTGCGCTCCTGCATGTATATGGATTTTTGGTTTCGCATTTCCGGCTCACGTCGTTAAATATGTAATCGAAATGTTTTCGGCGCTGCGAAGTGGTGGCGCTGATTCTCTCCTCTGCATTATATTTCTCAAATTGAATCTCGACGTTAAAAAAGCATTATTTCGATAATGGAATCCTCCATGAAATTGAATTCCCGTTGCTTCGTAATCGGTTTAGGCTATTGATCGTCCCCGTCGTTAGAAAACTTGCCGAATTTTCGGTCGGTATGAAATTGAAATTCTTTTCCTGCAAAGTCCATGCAGTTTTCGCTTTCGTTGCACATGCTTTTTCTGCAATCGGCGCATTTGTTTTCAATTTTCCATTCTTGATTTGAAGCACTACATGTGCTTTTGTTTCCTATAATGCGCTCGTTGATTTTATCTTGCAGATTCTGTTGCATTGATTTGTCGAAGAGGTTCTTGTACAAACCTGCAATTGGCAGCAAATGCGTTGGAATTTAAATCTTGCAACAGCTGGTTATGGCCGAGATAGACGTGTCCTCTTATCCGACATGTCTCATGTAGTGAAGGAAGATCTTTAGTGAAACTTTGCACTATACATGTACATGTTGCGCAAATGTAGATCATTTGGGTATCTTAGGCCGGGCGCTCATCAAGATGACACGTATCATGATATGACTCGTGATTTGTCAGTAACCTGTCGAAACCAATGCAAACATATGGGTCAGCGCCCTACAGAATTGATGTCACTTCAGTGAGCGCTAACCCAAATGTTTGCATTGGCTTCGACGTGTTGCGGACAAGTCACGTGTCACATCGTTTTACGTGTCATCTCGGTAAGCGTCCAGTATAGTGTTTCGATTTTGCGCACGGGATTTCACGTCTGCCAAAAGTGATATGCGCAAAAATTCTAACTACCCCTATTTGATCACGTGAGAAAACTAAATTTCGCAGTTGATTTGGGTAGCCTACCTTTTATCAGTATTTACATTTCTCCCATTCTAAGAATGGGCATCTGAAACCTTGAGTGAATATTTTTTGAGATTTGCATGCGCGTGCAAGTAGCCTATTGCATGCATAGCATCTTATGCACTTTTCCAAAAGTGCAGCATTGGATCGAACTTTTTCCATTTATATCACCCCTCTTTTCGCGGAACAACCTTCATATATTCTGCAAAAATGTCCCGGCCGTGCGTCCTAAAACCTTCCGCAATATATAGCTCGCATTGTTCGCATCCATCGCAGCTCTAATGGACGATATCCTGTTAAGAGAAACGAAGTTGCCCAATAAGCAATGCCATCACTCGGCTTGACGTCACGCTACTGCCGATCCAAAACTCGATGTAGCAGGAGACAGACATCGGTAATAAACGTCGAAATTTTCCGAAAACGCGGAGATTTGCCCAAGTCCGAGAGGCGCCCAAGAGCGGAGAATTGACTTGCCAGCGCAGCAAATGGAAGCTGCAGGAAGCGAATGCGCGCAGGAAGTCTTTTCGAGATTGGCAAAATTGCATTTTAGACTACATAATGGGGAATAACCGAGTTTCGACTCGCTTTTCCAAATCAAAATCCGGCAAACTCATAAAACGGGATAATACGAAAATATGGCGCTGTTAAGCAACGTAACAATTGCTGGTTGCCATCGTTGTGCTCGGGCGTAGAACTGCCGAGGGTTTGTTCGCCTAGCTCCGAAGTCCTGACATTTCTGGTAGTTGTCATGAATTAAGGATGTCACTAAAACCTAGTTCTAAACGATGCTTTCGCAGCTTGGCAAGCGTTGATTCGCCTTGTTTGCAGTCTTGCTTAGACGAACGCTAGGAGTTTGTTTATCTGCTGGGCTATTTCTGCGATGTTGATGGTCCATAAAAAGCATTGATTTGTGCGTTTAATATTTATGCACTTCTGAGCAAATTCGAGAAATGGCAACGTCGAAGTGAGTGAATGGGAAGAAGATGCATTTAAAGCTGTCGATTGGAATCTTATGTTTCCGCAAAGTGTGCATGGGTAAACACTCCTGTTTCAGCGTAATGGCTTTTCGTATCAAATATTAGAAGTGGATGCGAGTAAATGACATCGTAATGCCTGTGCCTGCAGCTTGAAAGTTTGGCAAGCAGTATATATGTAAAAATTTAGGTGATAGTTTTGCATATCCGGGTGGAAAAAATATATATGGGCCATACATAGCACATCCCATATATGGCCAGACCAGAAAATTGGACATATATGCTAGATATGGTCCATACTGTAAATGACATATTTGGCCAGATGTGGTCCATATGTCTAAATGTGGGACATATCTCCAGATATGGATATTGTTTCCTATGACAAGCTATACATGTTCAAAATACGTGTATTCCCAGTTGTGAACATACATGTACACTGTATATGCCTATCAACTGTTGCCTACATCATGCTGTAATAACTTAAAAAGAGATATAAACAATGTCATCAGTTTTGCAATCAATGTTGAATTTATACTTACTTCTTTTACTATACAGAAATACAATCAGGTATTTACTTCATTGAAAAAAAAGATTTGAAAGCTTTCATTCATGGCTTTATCTAAATGTTTTACGTATGGATTTTTATGTGATATGGTGTATATGGACTATATCTGGCCATATATGGCTTAATTTTGAGGGTTTTTTTTCCTAAGCTATGCCATATATGAACCATATTTGGTCATATATGGATTTATTTAGATGTTTTATATATGATTTTTTCTTAAATTGTGCCATATATGGACC
>JAQGAO010004833.1:0-14471 GCA_034697705.1 Ommatoiulus sabulosus
AAATTACACGCATTATTGAAGACTTTTTTTGCTTTTTTTAAAAAAGGAAGCTATTTAAATTTAATTTTAGTCAGGCAGTCAGGCAAAATTGTATGAAAAGTCAGGCAAGTCGATTTTTCAAATGTGGTGGCAACCCTGTATATAGTCTTTGGTGACTTTCCATTAGTTATTAAACTTTTAAAACCAACTCTGACACAGAACAAAAGGTTTGGGGTAATACCAATTGCATTTAAATAATGCATCAAAATGCATTAAAAAAAATGAACAAATATTTTTAGCTTGAGTTTTGTATTTTTGATTAAAGTTGATAAGGAATTATAAAAGAGTACCGGATCAGATCATTGTATAAACATACAGAATCAATGGTTTTAAAATGTAGCTTTTCTAGCAAGAAAAAATGAAGAATGATCAGATGATAATTTGTAGGATTACAACTACAAAGGTTCGCTCATACAACCAGTTCAATTCCCAGTTTTCAACCTTTCCTTGTATTAGCAAATATAACGAAAGAGTATGAGTATAACAAAATATCATGCATCGGTTATTTTAGTTATAAATACTTTAGTTATTCAC
Source organism: Ommatoiulus sabulosus (assembly GCA_034697705.1). Lineage (NCBI taxonomy): Eukaryota > Metazoa > Arthropoda > Diplopoda > Julida > Julidae > Ommatoiulus > Ommatoiulus sabulosus. Next base: position 574 of record JAQGAO010004833.1, read on the forward strand.
GCATGTGGTGATTACAATGCAATACATGAATCTATATGTAAAGCACTTCATAAACCAGGGTATAAATGAAATCCTAATTTTTCCTCAAATTTCTTTTTGGCTGAAATTGATTTGAGATGAACTGATTTTGAGTATGGTTTTAGTCCATTATTAGTATAGAAAGTGGTGTGACAAAATTACAACTTTAACAGTGACTCTGAATGCATTACCTTGCTGACTAATCCATGTTTTTGTTTTCTGGCTATCATATAGGTGTTCATGACTTTTGATCCAATTATGAAGTGCAGCGTTGACAATGAACGGCTATACGTTTCAGATGACTCGCCCAGTAGCTGGATTTCTTGAAGCATAATGTCCACATAGACCTCTGCATCGAGGGTCATCAAAAATGGGTGAAGGGTGACAGATTTGCCATATTTTGACACTGGAAATCCAAAACGCAATATTGAGTCCTTGGCTGGCAGCTTCTAATGCTCAATTTGTGAAAAGTATAAAAATACACCTTCATGGCTGTTAATATTTGCAATGTTTTCTTTGAATGCTCGATACAATGCCTCTCTCCAATTCTTCTCACACTCCCGAAGAATAGATCTCTACAAGTTTAATTTTAAGCAGGTTTGTCATGCAATTCAACCAAAACTATTTCTGATAATAAAATGAAATTTCGAATTTCCTACAGTTTTTTCAAGGTTTTCGCCTTCCTTGTCAGCCACTTTTTCAATGGAACGAACCTCGACCTTATTCGCAATTTCTGTTTCTAATTGGTGCCTCAAGTTTGATGTGAGCTGTTCGTACGTCACAGTGCCACCGGTGGGATCATAAAAGCGGCCCTTTAAGCAAATCCACACGATATTTTAATGTTTTATCACCATTACAAGTGAGTTACATAATTCATTATCGAATAATACAAAGACATGTGTTATGGTAATCAATTTACACATCCTTATCACTTGTTCCATCGAATTCCTTACCTTGAGAGGTTCTTCATTTAAACGTGAGAGTAAATTACAAGAGTAGCGCTTCAGGTTCTCCTTAGGGGCGGGATGAAAATCGGGATGCACTAATCGCACCATCTGGAAAACAGCTCAATTTACATCACTATTGAATTCTGGTAATTGTGGTTGAAATGGCCAAAAATGAATTACCTCAATAACACGTTCCCTCTGGTCATTAAAAAATGTGCACTCTCGGTCTAGGTTCGCAAAATATAAACCCTAGAAAATTACGCGTGTAAGCGATAAAACAGTTAGGCATTTGTTTACTTTCAAAGCGATCCTAAAGTCAATACCCTCACAGGTTTAGTTTTAACAAATTAATACATCTATATATACAAAATTAATTTCTACCATTTAAATTAATTCATTGGCTGGGAAATAATAATTTTACGAGAATTCAATACCTTGCTTAATTTGTGACATAACTTGGAAATTTAACATTTTATTAAACTGCAGATTGCCATTATAAAGCAATTATTATTTGAATGTTTACCTTTGCAGGCAATGACTTTAGAATGTACTTGTAAAACCATATCAACAAACATTCCAAATTATGCCTACATATTTTTCTGCATTTTCTATCACAAAGTGTATTATTTCCTTATCCTTAGTGGGAAGGCGGGAAATGCACTCTAGACAGGCTGCATAAGTTTGCAGGTTTGGTTTGATGTTCTTGTTGTCGATGAGAGATAAAATTTCTCTAAATTTGGACCAGTTGTTTTGCTTCATGAAGATAATGAAAATTAAGTTTACCACAATGTAAAATTGTTTTAAGATATGCAAAACAATTCGCACAAATCATCTTACTTTCTGAGCATGACCACTAAGAACAATGTTCAATAGCCTCACATTTGTTAGTTTTTGTACATCCTTTTGATATCTCCCTTTTTTTTGGTGGTACATCAGTGTGCTGTGCGCCAAACTAAGCTAAATGTTGACAAAAATTTTTATGAGTAACAATGTAACCATCAACAGGTACTTGCCGCGAATATCTATTTTTATTAAAATTACCATGTCCGAATTGACACACACATCTAAATAGGCTGCCATGGAAAGATTTAAATGTAGATCTTTTCCAGAATTATCTAGTTCTTTTGCCTTAATTTTGGAAGCTTTTTCCCGATCACGTGCTTTTAAGCTACTCGACCTCTTAGGTAAACTATAATTTTAACACAAAACTATGTTAGATATAGATATGACATACTGGTGAGATTTGCATCATTATCTTTTAGGAGTTTATCATACCTTGTCATTTTATTTAACTTCGTGTTTTTTGATGAGGCAGATTTAGGAAAATCTTCCACTTTGTCGATATCAGGCTCGGCTTGTTTAGAGTCGAGAATAGCCCTGTCATCACTGGAAACGTGGTCAATAGATTCCAAATTCCGTATGCCAATGTTTTCCTCATTGTACGATGGAATTACACTAAATTCATTGACAACTGCACTATCTTCTAATTTATCACTGCAAGCCCCATTTTGATTCAAAAGCTGAACAGATTTTAATTGTGTTTTTTTTCTTTCTGCATTTGAGTCCTTCAGTAAGGACCTTGCTTTCTTCGAAAGGTTTTTATTAGTTTTGGTGACAGTTGCACGTTTTGAGGGAGTTGATTTACTAGCTGATTTTGTATATTTCGATAATAAAGGCGTCAGACTAGTTTCTGGTGAACAGTTTCTTTTTAAAAGATCGGTCTTAGCAGCTGTACTAGTTTCATTTGATGGTGACACTGTTGGTAAAGCTTGTTTTCTCAACTTTTTAAGTTGACCGGGTCCCAAATTTTTCAAAATATCGCTCGTGGAAGATTTTTTAATGACAGCCCTACTCGCTTTAATGTTACTTTCCGATGCTTCTTTCACCGAAAAATAAAGCAAAACATCGATTAGAATATGGGGATTATATATATATGCTCCAACCTTGTCGGAGGAAGGACGATAAGTTTTACCTTGAATGAGTTCGGAATACTGCTCAATTTTGGCTTTCTTCTTCTTTACCGAACGAACGATGATGGCTTTGGTATTGGTAGACTGCCTTCTATAGACTTAATAAATTGAAAGAATGCGGTTCAACTTAATGCACGTTGTAAATGTGTACACAATACGCAACAAGTACTGCACTGTGTTTGGTAGAGAACGTTCTATACCATAGATTCGCACATTCATTCAATAAATGTTAACTTACTTTGGGCGACAGTTAAAGAGACCTGCAATAGACGACATGACGGACAAACCGCTGGTGAATTTAAATTGACGCAACCCGAAGGAATTGCTTTAGAAATACATAGTTTTGCAACAGGGGTTCGCAATAAATACATCGCACGTGCTGCGCGGCAAGAGCAGAAGCAAGCCGTTAAGTAACGACCCCGAGTGGCGATGAATCGAATCAAATAGTAGTTTAAATGTTCGGAAAATGCCCGATATTGTTGTGACTCCACTTGGTAAGCGTTATACTGTATTTCCATTAATTTAATGGCATTTAAATAAACGCTGATGTAGCAAAAGTTACTCCATAATGCCTTACAGGTATTTAATCATTTTTAATTGCCATAATGAATTTTTTCTTGCAGGTGCCGGCCAAGGTAAGCATGTACGCAGTCGCGAATCAAGCATATGATGTCTAGCTAGCTAGCTAGCTGTCATCGATTAATTAGACTCCATAGTTCTTGGAAGTTGAATTTGTTTTTTTTGGAATATTGGTCCATGCAAGGCATGCATCAAGTGTAACTATATACCTCTTAATCGAACCCATGACGGCTCTTAATATATCGAAAACTACTATTTGTTTCAGCAACTTTTCAATCAGCTAGTGCTGATTTCAATACAGTAGCGCTTTTCAATATTGCTCGAACTTTTTTTTAACATGCAACAACAACAGAAGTAGCCGGACGGCCAGTGTCTGTCAGCTGACTGCGACATATAGCTAGCTCGCGACCCTGCCAGAACGATGGGGATGGAAAATGCATCTCCCAAATTGGACATTTTTTTTAATAATAGATGACTAGCTGTTACATGTTCTATACCAATTAAATTTCATTAATTGGGAATCCCCATTTTATATGTTGCAATATGTTCATAATTTGTCTTTAGTTTGAACCTTAGTTTTATTTCGCTTATCTTCATTAATCATTGCTTATAGATGTGGGCCGAAGCTGTATATTGATAACTGTTGGAGGGAAGAATGTGATGCTCGACTGTGGAATGCACATGGGATACAATGACGAGGTTTGTTGCGTTACTATTGCTATGCATATCATTGCTGTTCCTTTCATGGCATGCCAGCTAGCTCCAGTAGTCGAGTGGTTTACGCGCTTGGGATTCATTCTTAAGTTGTGCAGGGTTTCCTCTCTGGTTAAGGCCCATGAGAATTTTGAGGATGTGCAAAATAAAGTGCCGACTTTTTTGGATTAGTTTAGCTAATCTTCTACAATCTAATTTTGCTCTTCGTAGGTAAAATTCAAAAATTCCCAGGTAGGCGATTCTGGCACATCTGTCTGTAGAAATAGACCAAAGTTAAAATTCCATAAATCATTCCAAAGAACTTTTTATGGCATATTTATTTGAAGTATTTTTAAATTTCAGCGTAGGTTTCCAGACTTCTTGTTCATTTCACAGAATGGCTCACTAACGGAACATATAGACTGTGTCATTATAAGGTAGGTTTAACTTGCTTAATGGCTCTAGTGGTTTTTTTTAAGATCTGGTAACTTATGCTATTGATAAACTTCTTGACTTCTGTATATTTTTCAAAAGTCATTTCCATTTGGATCACTGCGGAGCTTTGCCGTACATGACAGAAATGGTTGGTTATAGCGGGCCGATATATATGACACACCCAACAAAAGCAATATGTCCCATATTATTGGTAAGCATTTATTCATACTTTTACAGCACTTTTATTGCTCGTAATTTCCAAACTTATCTCTGGCTGTATAAAAATCGTCAGGAAGACATGCGGAAAGTGTCGGTCGAAAGAAAAGGAGAGACAAACTTTTTCACATCGCAAATGATCAAAGACTGTATGAAAAAAGTGATTGCGGTTAACCTCCACCAAACTGTTCAGGTTGAAAATTTATAATAAATATATTAAAGTCATTCTAAGTCTTGTTTTGGGAAATGGTTGAAGTCAATGTCATGATCGTGAATCATTCTTTTTGGCAGGTTGATGATGAATTGTCCATAAAAGGTTTTTATGCTGGTCATGTTTTAGGGGCAGCAATGTTTTATATTAAGGTTGGACAAACATCTGTTGTTTATACGGTATGTTTTATGTATCATTTCAATTTAAACGTTTATGTGATTTATTTTTTGATGAGATTTCTAGCATATTGAAATTTTAGGAATTTGTATGTATGCTGATGACAAATGAGAAAGTATTTGTTGATTAGCTCCGATTTTACTTCTTGTAACCTTTTAATGGTAACCTTTCTGGAATTGATTTGAGCAACAACGATTCATCAACTTATGAAGTAACTGAAAATAGCCAACATAAATTTAGAATAGTTTTTCCGAATTGTTTTTTTTTTGTATGGAAAATTCTACCACGAAAAATTGTGTCGCTTGCGTGCATAATGCGTGCCATTTGTCTTTTTTAATTGGTTAAACTTCACTTATTCGTTCCTGTTGCACTGAACTCTCCATTTTGATTCATGTTATTGTTGTTTCAGGAAGTTTTAACACTACGCTAACCAATATATTTTAATAAATATTTTGCTTAAAAATGTCAGAGTTCATAAAACCAGGCAAAATTTTCATAGCATGCTTTGCATGAATTATCTTTAAATGACATTTTATGACAGTAATTTAAAATATAATTTCAGGGTGATTATAATATGACGCCTGATAGGCATTTAGGAGGTGCAGAAATCACCAAACTAAAACCGGATTTATTAATCACAGAATCCACTTATGCCACTACGGTCAGTCATTTATTTTCTTGCATTGTTTTTTTCAGTTCTTAAAAAAATTGATTAAAAACAAATGCATGTTTTATTATTTTTTAATTTTTTGTGATAGATAAGAGATAGTAAAAGGTGCCGGGAAAGGGATTTCCTCAAGAAAGTTCACGATTGTATAGAAAAAGGTGGAAAGGTAAGGATACTTGGTTTTTTGAATATTTTGTTCAGTAAATCTTTTAAGCTGTACAAATAATTATTTCAAGCAAGCATATTGATTTTTAGGTTTTAATTCCTGTCTTTGCTCTGGGTCGAGCACAGGAATTGTGCATCCTCCTAGAGACATATTGGGAGAGAATGAATTTGAAAGTTCCTATTTATTTTGCTGTAGGACTCACGGAAAAGGTGACTATTTAAGCATACATTTTGAAAATCGCTTTCCTATTTTGATGATTCATCAAAATTAACCATATGATACTATTTTATATTTTAGGCGAATAACTATTATAAAATGTTTATTACCTGGACCAACCAGAAAATTAAAAAGACGTTTGTCCAGAGAAACATGTTTGATTTTAAGCACATCAAGGTAATCTCATCCGCATGATTTCCAAAAAAAGATTGCAATCATTTTTCTTTCTATTTTAATACAATATGAGTTAATCTCCATAGTGTTGAAAATAATTTTTCAGCCATTTGACAAAGCTTATATCGATAATCCTGGTGCGATGGTTGTATTTGCAACACCTGGGATGTTACATGCAGGGCTTTCGCTTCAGATATTTAAAAAATGGGCACCCAATGAAAATAATATGGTGAGTTAAAAGATCACACCTTACAGCACATTGGTTATTGGGACAGATTTCACAAACTTTGTCTATTTTAAAGGTATTGTGTTCATTGGCATGAACTTTATTAATATTCTAACTGAATTGCCTGGATTTGAATCCCAAGTTTGATTTAAAATTGATATCTAGAATTAATGTTTGTACTGATGAACTAAATGTTGGACATTGGGACATTTTTTACACATTGAATATATTCCTCTGAAGAATTGTTCAAAACATGGGAACATCATGTATCTGGTTGCGACATGCACGGATTACCGTAATAATAAATAAATAACTATAAATTAATGTATGAATGAAAACGTGAGAACATTTTGCATCTGGCTGCAACATGCACAGATTACAGTAATAAATAACTCTTAAATTAATGTATGAATGCATACTTAAATATCATATTACGTAAATATGTAGGTGATAAAGACATGCAAATTAAAAGTATTTTTGATGATGGATTGTGATGTTTTATTCTTTTAGGTTATTATGCCAGGTTACTGTGTTGCTGGGACTGTAGGGCACAAAGTGCTGAGCGGTGCAAAAAAAGTGGAATTTGATAATCGACAAGTGGTAGGCTAAGAAAATATGCAATTAAAATCAAAAGTGAAATTATCGTTAGTTATATATTACAAAGCTCAATGTTCTGTGGCTAGATCGAAGTAAAAATGTCTGTGCAGTATATGTCCTTTTCGGCCCATGCTGATGCCAAAGGAATTATGCAGTTGATTCGACATTGCGAACCTAAAAATGTCATGCTGGTGCATGGTGAAGATGGAAAAATGGATTTTCTCAAACAAAAAATCATGCAGGAATATGGTAAAAGCCTATTCATAATTTCCGGTTAATTTTTGGTCAAGTATTTTTGATGCAATATGGTTGTCATTGAGACTGCTTGATCCTTGCAGGTATCGAATGTTATAAGCCAGCCAATGGAGAAACTGTGTCCATACCTACCAATCCGAATATCCCTGTTGATGTTTCTGTTAGCCTTTTAAAAAGGGAATCTCGATTAGCTGGTTCGGAATACATTTTTATATTGCTGCTTTGTGTTTTTTGAAATAATAATTGAAAATTACTTCTGATAGGGAAAAAAATGTACAACCAAAGAAAATGAAACTAATTCTATTTTGGAGATATTTCAAGTAAAAGTTTACAAGTGTTACAAGCTTTACATGGCTCAAGAATATGTTTGAATCGTTATTAGTAATTCAAAATTTAATAATTGCAGTTCAATTTATAAATTGTGAATTGCTGCAAATTATCGAAATATTTAGTAAATTTTGAAACTAAGCTTTAAAAATTACATTTGGCTTTGAGTCACATTGAATGTTTAGTTAGCATTTATGTTTCAGAATTAAATTTTCCCGAGTCCAAGAAGCTTCATGTGATGCACGGTGTCCTCGTCATGAAAGAAAATGTAGTTACCCATTTAATCATATTTTTAATCGTTATAAAATGCCTTTGCTCAATTGAGGTGGTTCATTTGTACAGAGTTTGCAGCTGGTGGACCCAGAACAAGCCATGGACACCTTGGGGGTAACCGCGCATAAAATACGCTTTACATCTTCGGTGGTAATCGAAGATCCTGGCCCAGCAATTAAAACAACAGAGCGAATTTACCAGCTGGTTAAAAGGTAATGAAATATTTTGAATCACTCTTGCTAAGCTTTAAATCACGTTCATTCTTTCCAGTAATTGTTGAACATATATTGCCTTTGAATAGTAATTTGAAGGACTACAATGCTCAGCTGTTGCCCGATGGATCTGTGTCCATTGACTCCGTTCTCATACAGGTTTCCAGCAGTGACGATGATGACAGCAAAACTGTTCTGGTGTCATGGGCATATCAGGTGAGATAATCAGTATTATTTAAATTATTTCCATTGTTAAAAATAATGGCAAGGCGATTTGACATTTTGTTTAATGCACTTAGTAATAACGTGTGCACATATTAAAAAAGTTTAATATCTTAGTGTACTTAAAATTTATCTGTTGAATATTTTGCGATCCACTTGCAAAAAGTCTACAAACTCCATTTTTTACTGTAATTATACAGTTACACGTTTGTTGAAAATTACAAGCACAATTCTCTTTTTAAAATTTGAAGTGGATTTTGAGTGGATTTAGTGGATTTTATAATTCCTTACCAAAATCGAGTATCATTCTCAATTGCCTCACAAAGTTTATTTAAAAAAAAATGTTGGCAACCTTTTTTTTAATTTGGGACAAATTTAAGAAGAAAAATTAATCTACAAGGGATATGAACAAAGTTCTGATTGATATTAAATATACCAAAACTTGCTTCACATGCATTTGTTTTTTGTCTATATAATATCATATATCTTTTAAATAAGAACATTTGGTTTTGACTCCGATATTATGACCTTATTATGAATTGCTATTCATTTAGGATGAAGATCTTGGAAGTGCTCTGTATGCGTTGGTGTCACGTTTGACCTCCTAGTGGCGAAAATAGTGTCAAGGTAGGACCAACTGATCCTATCATACTTTCCATTGTGATCCATCTATGAATTCACCTTTTACTCATCTTGTGAATATTTGAATCGTTGCATAAAATTGGATGTTAAGTGAATGTGCCCTTCTTGGCTGATAAAGATGGTTTTTAGGCAAGATGCGAGAAACCTGCTCAAGTGAATAATAAGATTTTCTGTTATGCGCTAGAATTTTGAATAAAATTGATCAAGTTTCCATATTATTGTCTGTAATATGTTTATGTCGAAGTTATTTCACTTGAACATAATAATAATTGTTGGACGTTGGAACCTATTAAATTATAAACATTTTTAATGTTTTAATCGACATACTAGCTAACCCTCACCATTGATCTTTTAAGTTTATGACTTTTCTAAATTCTAGATTTAAATTTTAAAATTTATCAAGACGCTCAAGAAACTGTCGGAAGATTTTATTTATTCGGTCGAGTTCAGGTTTTTTGCAAATGTATGTAGTTTTATTGAACTTTTATGAAATAACTTCACCTGATCTTCGGATTTATTGTCGTTTTTTTTAATTCGGTAAGAAACCATTTCAATCATTTAATGTGTTTACGGTGTCTGAGGTTTTGGATCCGGTTAGAAAGATAACAAAATGCTGTGATAGTTTAAATTACACATTTATCGATACTATGTGAGCATTTTTGCATTATCAAATCAGTAATTCTCTGAAAAAATCGACACGTAACAATGGCGAAAATTGGGTCAGACTGAAACTGATATATTCGGATTAAAATCTCAATTCTGCCCATTGTTTTCGCCTGATAATACAGGCAAAATCCCCAAAATTTTAGTTATTGTTTCTCTAAAGTAAACATCATAAGGTGAATTGCGTTCTTTTGAAATTTTGATTATGACGCGTTCCATCGATGATGGATGATAAGCAAATATTGTACGTGCAAGAATCGAAATTATCTAAATAACTACTGGACCCGTTCAATGTCAACTGCATTTTGGTTTACTTAAGAAATTATTTGCTAAGCGATTACTGCAAAATTTAATGAAATTTCCCCTTTTTATCTCGGTTGGAAAAAAAGACGTGATAATCTAAATTATTGAATGCGTATTGGAGATGTGTTGGAAAATTCCATTTTGTATATCCACAAAATGCGATGGTTTAAATTTGTAAATTAACTCCTAATGCAAATAATTCGTAAATCGCAATGTGTGAAAAGATTTGAGAAGAATTTTCTCTAAACTAAATTATTTTGTACCCAAGCGTCGGATACGTTTATAAATTTTAAATTCTTACTTGTACCTCGAACATAGTAGACCACTGTTTCTCAACAGTTTCTGATGACAAATTTGCAAAATTTTCAAACGTTTTTGAGGACAAGTTTGCAAAAAATTGCCACATTTTCCGAGGACAAATTTGCAAAATTTTTCACGTTTTCAGATTACAAATTAACTATTTTCGAGGGTTCATTTGCATAACTTTTAATATTTTCCGAGGACGAAGACAAATTTGGAAATTTTCAACGTTTTCTTATATGTTAATTTTGTAAAATTTGCTCCAAATTATCATTAGTAGTACATTTTGTATAATATTGGAAATTTTCCTGTGTCGATTTTGCAAAATCGTGGATAACATTGGCCTATTTCAATTTTTGATATTGTCTTGCTCAGGGAAATTTGTTTAAAAACCTAGAAAAGTCAGGAAAGTTGAATATGAAATTTCTGAGGGAACCCTGATAAGGATTTGTATTTCTACCTTAGCGGTCTGCGAAATATTTTTTCTATTTTTGCCAGTCCGCGAAATATTTATACTATTTTCACCGGTCCGCAGGGGTAGGCCGATCGTATTTACTTGTTTACATGTAAAGGTAAAAAAAGCGGTAGAAATAATCCTGAGTTGAAGAAAACATTTTTCAAATACATGGGTATGTATTATTTATACAAGACCATCTACACTGTATATACAGCTAGTATTGTTTTTTTCGAAAATATTTTGGAAATTTTAGCCAAAATAATGCACTTTTAACTCCCAGCTCATTTTAACTATCCCATGTTTCTGTAAAACTATTAAACTATTAAACTATAAAAAAATAGTTCGTGAATGAGCAGCTCATTTCGATCACATGTACAATATCATGCATATAATTATTATGTAAAATAAAAGCAAGTACACGTAATATTTACGCACAAATAATTTTTCTCCCCACGTCGTTGAAAAGACAGATAAATTCATCTTTTTTTTCGTTCATTTACTGGCACCCGCCACTGTATGTAGATGGCGCTGCTACAGGAAATGATCAAGATCCACAGACGGGTGTGCTGGTCTGAGCTGCTGAGCATGGAACAAATGTACAGCCCATTCCCAATGAATTATGCACTCATCATTTTTATTCATAACACCAATTTCAAATCTATATATCTATAGACTGATCAAAGAGAAATAAACGAAATATGAAAACATAGCTTGGTTATCCCTCTCTTCTGCCCTTCAAGTTTGATCGAGATATTTTGAACAGTCTCGGAATGCCAGCCATTACCGCAAACCCCTTCAACATATCTAATAACTGGACGTTTTTCAAAACCAGATTTAAAAACAGTACATAATTCATTGAGACAAAATTTCGCATTTTTATGTTGAAGGGGTTTGTGCTAATGGCTGGCATTCGGGGACTTTTCAAAATATCTCGATCAAACTTGAAGAGTAGAAGAGAGGGATAACCAAGCTATGTTTTCATATTTCGTTTATTGCTCTTTGATCAGTCGTTATAGTTTTAGTATACTGTAGATTTGAAATTGGTGTTATGAATAAAAATGATGAGTGCATAATTCATTGGGAATGGGCTGTACATCTAGGTACGTGTAAGTGGGGGGGAGGTTTAGGAAATTAGATGATTCAACCCTCTCCCCACTTCATTGAAAACCTATACCTACGCTGTATGCCACTCAACGAAAATTTACATCCCGATGAATGGGGCTACATCACGTGGTCTTTTCATCGATTCAACACCTCAAATATCGAGGTGTTGTCACGTGATATGTGCATGCTCACGAAATATGCATAAGGTAAATGAGCCCTTCAATTGTACGCGCTTTCTTGCCAATTTTGGAATTATTAACTATCTACAAGTGGCTTCTAGATAGCGGAGGTACATGTAAATAACTAGGATTTGTGAATATCACAATTTTAAATTTTCCACGCATTTGAAGTTTTATTAAACACAGGGATTTCAAAAAGCATTGGAAAAATACAAAATGTGCAATTCATAGTTCCTATAGTTATTTACCATTGTTTTACATGTATATAGACACAAATTTTATTTAAAATTAAATCTAAAATCATCTTCAGCAAAATAAATACAGGATAAAATTATTGTGCTTTAAGGGGAATTTTTTTTGATTTAAATAGAACAGTTTTAACATTGTGCAATAGGGTATTGGTTCCCCTAAAATGTATCATCAGAAATTAATCATCAATAAGCTTCGCTAGAAATTCATTTCCACAGGAGTTCTGACGTCGCGTTGATTGTTTCGTCATCTGCCCTCGAAATAATATGATGCACTCAAGTTTTTCAAACAACCGTTTTATCATGTTTGTTTTTTTCCTTGGCGTCTGGCTTGTTACGTGATTGAAATCATCGAAAAAATCTCTTATCGCACTTATCAGAAATTCGTTGTATAAAACTCGTCGATGTTCCGTTCAACAAGTAATATTGATTCGTACCTTTGTTGATCGAACAGCTGTAAAAGCTTCTGATTGCGAGCTTTGGTTCGTTAATTTGTGAACAATTTTTATTGTTTTCGATCGCAGACTCCGCCGTGTAGTATATATCCAGGTAAATATGAGCTCGTCGTTATTATTTTTTATTCATTTCAATTTTCTCAACATTACGTTTAGATCGTGTTAAAAATAACCTAATCTAATTTTTAAAAAGCAGGATGAAGATCAGTACGCTTCACATTGTCCTTGGCGTTTTGACCTGTACCACTATCGCCTGTCTTGTCGCCACTATCGTGTTAGCTGTTCAAAGTAAGTAGAAATTTCTATTCACTTTTACATAGGATTTTTAGGAAACTTTCCCAAGATTTACGGCGAAGTTACCTCCATTTTTTTTTTTCAAAAAGTGGCTTGCATTTATCATATATTGAACAAGTGAGTTTATTAAAATAAAAACGTGATTTTCAACAAGGTGGTATTATGTGATACAAATAATAAGTATCATAATGTCATATATATTTTTAATAATATGATTTTATGATACCTATTATTCTTTTCAAATAACAGCACCTTTTGGAAAATATCGTTTTTAATTAAATTGTATTGTTCAATATGATAAGATCCGTTCTTACTTTTATGACGCTTTTATGAAATGTTTATATTGTGTTTAAAATTATTTAATAAATGTTGTGTTCTTTTCTACACTTGAGTCTTTTTTTAAACCCTCTTTTTACAAAACCATTTTCAGTTTTTTTCATAAGCCGTTTTTTACACTTTAAAATACTGTTTAATGAGTTAATAAACATGCCTTCCTTCAAGTGGTCGGAATTAATAATTAAAAGAACCTCAAGCACGACCATCAACGTTTTAATGGCAAACGACCATGTGGCTTTTCTTCAAGTTTATTCTGTTTCAAAGAAAAAAGTTAAGTTACAGTACATAATAAGGGAAAAAAACGTTAAATCGAAAGAGACATGTCTTTTTCTGCAC